>JASDQU010103332.1:3520-15356 GCA_032191745.1 Picea mariana | reverse complement strand
GTGATAATACAAGTGTCATCAATATCTCAAAGAACCCAGTGATGCAGTCCAATAAGAAGCACATTCCAATAAAGTATCACTTTCTACGGGAACAACTTGCAGAGAAGAACATCACTGTTGAATATGCGATCACAAAAGAACAAGTTGCAAACATCTTTACAAATCCGCTTCCAAGAGAATCCTTTGAGTATCTTCACCAGAGACTAGGAGTAATTTCTACTCCAAATTGAATACTTTTGAATTATTGTATTATATGTCTAAATGTACAGGAGGAAGCACCATAAATAGGACAATTCAGGTTGGGAGATCAGTTCCAGGAAGAGTTATGTTAGGGGGAGCAACCATGGATGGAAATATACCTTTTCCATTGATGACAAAGGGGGAGAAATTTATGATATGCAAAGGTAAATGATTGGAGAGAGAGCATAGAGGCATGTTTGCAAGGGGAGAAATTGTCAGAAGGGAAGAATGAGTGATATGACTTTAGAGTGGTACCCTTTTTCAAAGGGGCAGATATTATTCATATGAAGGAAGAGAGAGTAATCAGAGGTTTATAAACATAAAGAAAAACCAAAATCATGTAGAGAGGGGGATAAGGCCCAAGGAGAGTTCATTCAGGGGGAGCAGCTCCAAAGGGAGATACCATTTTCCCTTGATGTCAAAGTGGGAGAGATAGAAACATTGATGAGGAGCATAAGCATGAATTTTATCATGACTAAGTGTTTCCATCAATGCCAAAGGGGGAGATTGTCAAACTGTTAGATTAGGTTGATGGAGAGTTGATATGGATTGTTGGTTTCCATTGATGTCAACCATTGGACAGTGATATTCTAGATTGATGTCAAACCTTGGAGAAATTCCAGTAGCGAATTCTGGTAGCACAAAGGTTTGGGTAATGAACCAAAGGTTGTTTCATGTATAATGGTATGTGTTTTAATATATTTGAATGCAAGAATATTCTATATGGATAGTAAATTTCATTCCATTTCTAGTGGTATGTGGAATGTCACATAACTCCTCATAGTTAAAGATTTATGGCCATGAGAAGTTGGAGAACCCAAGTTTGGGTAATGGACCCAAGTTTGTTTGATGGATAATGGTATGTGTTTTGATATATGTGCAAGAAAGACTATTATATATGGATATTACATGTCATTCCATTTTTAGTGGTATGTGGAACACCACATAACTCCTCATCGTTAGAGAGTTATGGCCATGTGAAGTTGGAGAACCCTCATGAGTCATTTAGAAGCCCTAAAAGGTCAAAGTAGTCAAAGTGGTTTAAGAGATTTTAGAAGGTAAATAATAAAGTGAAGTGATGAGTGTACTATAAGTCAAAGTGGATACAAAATAAATTATTTAAATAATAAATTTAATGGAGAAATTAGAAGTGGGCTAACCCTAAAATAAGGAAAGTGGGTTCAAATGGTTAAAAGGTAACCCCTTGAGGAAGCTACATGAAAGTATAAATAAGAGGCAATGCTCTCTCATTTTAATCACACTTGAGCATATTAAATATTAATAGGTGAATGAGACAACCAAAGGATATCTAAGACAAATTGCAGGGGGAAGGTGAAGTAAAGAAAGCCTAAATTCAATGGAGGATAAATTCTTTTGATGATGCTTTATAAGGTATGTTATTTACAGGTCATCTCACCATTTTTGCAATAACTTTTTTTATAGTATGAGTCAGATCGTTAAATTGGAATTCCATTGAGTAAACATATCCAAGTAGTTCTGTTACAAATTTAAGCTTGTGGTTTGTTTTATTTTTTGGAGTTACACTCTATGGAAAATAGGGTTTGTGGCTAGTCCTGAAAGTAGTCTAAAACAGGTGTTTCAGGTAAAAACGTCATAACTTATTCATAACATATCCAAATTCAGTAAGATAACATGTGTTGGTTATGGTACATTCTTTAGTATTATGTGTACAATTTTCAGATCCATACAACAAATATTCTGTGTGGGGCACGCTCTACAATTTCTCTTTCTAGAATAAGCCAGAATTCAACAAGGTATGTCATTTTTTCTATAACTCATTTTCTGAGAGGTTCCAAGTAGTGACACTTAGAGGAAGTGCATAAAACACACTGAAGAACATTGTCTACTATTTTCAGATCTTTATTCATTACAGGTACATAGTTATGATTATTTCAAGTTAGGGTTGTTGACCAGTCCAAAACTAGACTTATGAGACTAAAGTAAAGTTTGATGAAAATGATAGTCTCTTGTTGTTAAAGTTAAGGAAGGTTTGCAATTATGTGATATTATACACTAGGTCTATTACAGAGTTACAAATCAGATTTGGATGATGAAATTGATGAGGGATTTTGGTTGAGGTACATGTTGGGTACATGGCTGAGACAAGTAGTTGATGAGTTGGTAGATACATGAGGTATATAGTTGATGATGTTGGTACATATTGATGAGTAGTTGATACATGATTGGTACATACTTGGTACATGGTTGGAGACACTTGTTAGTAGTATTGTTGAAACATGGTTTGAGGATGAGGTAGCCTACTTGTATTGGTATATTATTAGAAGCACATATTGATCTTGGTGATGATTATGAGTTGTTGTGTTATGCTTGCTTGATGCACATATTTGAGAGTTGTCTTTGTGATTCATCTTGGTGAGTAGATCTGATTTGGTTGATAATATTAATGATATAAGTTGTTTGGACAGGTTCTTGTGACATGTTATTTGTACAGGTTTGGTTCATGGTTGATGCACTTGTTCATGGTACAGGTTGAGGTACAGGTTGGTGCATGGTTGATGCACTAGTTTATGGTATAGTTTGATTACAGGTTGTTTGGTGCAGGTTGATTGGTATAGGCTTACAACAGTATATCTCATAGTGATAGTGTGACAATGGTTCCATCATTCTACTTCTACGTCAGGGCAGTTGGACGGGGCAAGGATAGGTGGTTGTAGCCACCTTCCGATTGTAGTCGGAGAACATAGGGGGTCGTAGCCTCCTTCGAGTTGAGAGAATTAGGTAGTTGGAGCTTCCCTCTGGTTGTAGCCTGAGAAAATAGGGGGTTGGAGTCTCCTTGTAGTTGCAGTTGGAAAACAGGAAGTTGGTAATTCCAATGAATGTAATTCTTAAAGACATATAAGAAAAAACATTTTGTGGTTTTCTCCTTCTATGGGTTTCCACGTAAAATACTGGTGTACTGTGTATGTGTGTGATTGTTCATTTGTTCATTGTTTATTTACTCTACAACTATTGGATGATAATGTTATATTGATATAACACATGCATTTTATGGTGAAAAAGGATTAAATTGTTCTATTACTGATTCACCCCCCCTCTCAGTAATCTAACAATTCCTTCAAATACACATGTAAAGAAATTCTCTGATGAAGAGTGAGGGAGGCGAGGATGCACATCCTACTAAGTTCAAGGTGGATTTTGGGGTTTACTCCAGGACACTTATCAGCTGATAAGTGAAGGATCTTGGAAGATAGGAATAGGATGCTTCCTAATATTTAAAAGAAAATGAATATAAAAGTTTCTATGGTTTTTGGTTTTAGGCCTTGGCTTGACTAAGTCCAAAAATTTATTATGCTTATTAAGGAGAAAAATATTTTTTCCATTGTCATTTCTCTAATTTTGGGATTTTTAGTAGAAAAATATTTTTTCCATTGTCATTTCTCTAATTTTGGGATTTTTAGTATAATACTTCTAATGTTTAGAGTCTAGACATTGGCTTTATTCTTTTTTTCATCTTATGAAATGCTTTGAATAGTTGAATTGGATTTTTTGGGCTTTCCTTTGAAATGTTTAGTGTTTAAAAATGGATTTGGTAAAATGCACCTCAAAAAAACATAATATTTTTTTAAATGCATAGCTTAGTCATCAAGCTTCCCAAAGAAGGATTTACTTATCCTTAATATCAGGTAATAATATTATCATGTTTTACTTATCGTCCTGAACTCTCTAATACTCCTCCCTTGATCTCTACTATAATTTAATCCTTGTATCGAAAGAAGAGAATTCGATTACATGTTTAAGGTATTTAATAACAATGAACTTTCTATATAGTTGATTGTCTAAACCAAAAATTGCATTCTCTATTAATGTAGGTGTTGGGAAAATATTACCAAGTTCTTAGTGATCCAAGAAAGATATCAACATATGCTATTAATGGAAAAAAAGGAATATTAAAGTAAGACTCAATCCTTCCCAGCATAATTAGCCACCAAAGCATATTATTTTTTTAATGAAATAATATGTTCAAGTAAAGCATATTCCTATGGCCTATGAAGGCTTTGGTTCATTGGTGAGGTTGAAATAATATTTAGCCATCCATAAGCGCAACAATTGGAGTTGGTGACAGATTGATTGATTGTTTTTTCAGTGGTTTCTCTGGATTTTGGCATTTTATGTTATTATTTCAATGTGGGTGTTATTGTATGTTCTAGGTATGAAGGAGATTTGATATATTTCATGTGGGAACTCAATCTGGGTTGAAATGATTTATAATTTGGTTATTGGGTTTTAATAGCTCTCTGCTTTTCATTAGAATTTCAGTCGGGTGTTAATGGGTTTTAGGTTTCTCATCTGGCTGATAACATTTAATGTTTTCATAATCATATTTTTTTGAATTCTAAACATTTGTAATTCATTTATGTTGATATTTTTATGGTATTATGTACACTGATAACTAAAAATTTTGAATGCAATATCAGTGAATCTTTAGGTTTTTCCTCTAATTAGTAACAAACTATGCTATTATTCATTGTGGGTACTCATGCTTTTTCTATTAATGTTTGTAGAGTGCCACCATAAAAATTTGGCACTTTTATTCTTTTGTAGGAGAAGTGGAAAGTGTAAGAGAGCAGAAAAGATGGAGATCCCGAAGGATCCAAAATGTGCAAAGAGGCTAAAGGATCCAAATTGGCGCAAAAATCCACATGTAATTTTCTTTGTTTTTTATGTGAAGTACCTTGCTTAAAGGCTTTAATAACCGTAAAAATATCTACTAAATGCTTGAACATAGTTGCAGGGTTGAGACGCTGGATCTTGAACTTATCTTACTCCCATTGGGCTTCATGTTCCTGCCATTGTTTTAAAAACTAGTCGGAAAAGAACCAGAACCATTGAGTTCAACTAGTTCACCACTTGGGGATACTGGATTGGTTTGGGAACCTGACCGACTAGTTCGCAAACCATTTCGACTCGTTCACAAACCAGTTTGACCAGTTCATACATCTTTGACACACATTTGCCAGAAATATGAAAACACGGTGCCCCACCTCTCTCAAACCCTAGTTAGTGTAATATAATGATACCCCGCTCTATTCGCATATTTACGTCGAAAGGTGTATACCTATTAACAATGGGAAGATTTAATAGGGGTTTAGTGCTTAATAAGTTTTCTATGGACAGGATTAAATATGGCTGGAATATTCTTAGTAGTCACACAAAATAAATGGCTGTGATTTCAATGATTAACTTTCTAGCTATTATAAAGACATCCGTTTATGTGTTTACTTTTTTACATTTACCTAATCATATTTAAAAATTACTTTGATAGCTAACTGATTGCCACCTAAGTGATTAACAGAAATTAGAATATTAACACCCGATAAATGAAGCTCAACCATTTATTTGTTAATCAATAAAAAAATTTAATATATTCTTTTAAGGATTCCAGCCACAATTATGTGGTTGTGCTAGATTATGTCTAATAGTTGTGATTTAAATTGATGTATATGAATATAAAATTTTCATGTTATGTGTGCCTTTTAGTAAACCAGTTTGTTGGTTGATTCCTTCTTTTAAAAAAATTAGTTCATGTGACATGAATGCATATGTAGCATGTGCATTCATGAATACCCAAATGCCACATTGACTTATACTATTTTTGAATTTTTAAATGAACACATTTTTCATGTGACATGAATGCATATGTAGCATGTGAATTCATGAATAGCCAAATGCCACATTGACTTATACTATTTTTGAATTTTTAGATGAACACATTTCCTGCTTGCTTAAAAGTCTGCCAAAGTCTGTCATGGCAGGGAGGAACTCAGAAAAAAAGTGCAAGGAGGCTAATGTCAATGCCAACAGAGTACGCTAGATTCAAAACCCGTCTCTGTTAGTCATCTCATTGTGTTGGGTGATATCTTATGCACAAGGAGAAACCATAGAGATCCTACTTCTGTTAGACCCCAGACCTTTATCTTTTCTTTATCTATTTTAGTATATTATGAAGTGAAAAACTGTAGAAATTGAAGTATGAATTGTTTCATGTAGGTCAATAAACAAGGAATTGAGAAATCAAACTCAATAACAGAAAAGTTATTGATACACTCACGAATGAATGGTTTATTTTCTTACTCTTCTTTTTGGTTCTTAAATCTACTTTAAATTAGATCTACAAAACCAATTGCATCGTACAAAAACAATGTATGGCCATTATATAGTTATTTGCAAAATGTCCAAAATTTAAGGTCTCTAAGGTAAAGGAATGTATTGCAAATTACAATATAGACATTGACTAAATCATTTTTTTTTGAGAACTTTCATAATTAGAGCCTGTTGATGGGTAAATTTGACAGGCCAGAAGAACACGTTCAGTCTGGGGTTGTCTAAATAACCCAAGCCATTTGGTGTAACTTGTTTTGATCAGTTTAATGGCTCTGTTAGCCAATTAAAGGTCCTAAAATAAAGAAAGGGAATAAACTAACTAATGTTAAAACTAATATATATATATATATATATATATATATATATATATATATATATATAATTATTGTAAATGTGTTTAAGAAAAGAAATAAAACATAAAAATATCACTTATGAATAGAATTTACAAGTTGCAAGTTTTAATGGAAACTTACAAAATCAATGTAAAGATAATTGTTTTTGAGAAGAAGATAAAGAAAGCACATTTTTATATTTTATGTTTTCTAATTATAAAACATATAAAACTTGAATTAACTAAGTTGTGAAACAAAGATGGACAAATGGCCAAAGCCAATTTGAAACTTTTTTGTTTCACTAATGCATACAATGACAGAAATTAGAAGCAGGTGAAGCTAACCTGTTATTAGTTCGTTAAATGTGTATGTGCTTGTGTATGAACCAAGAGCATCCAATTGCCCCACCTGTGAAAGAAATCTATAGTAGGCTTATACTAAAATTTTCCTGAATAAATTCAAGGAATATATTGGTAGCTGAGATTTAAAAATAGAATAAGGAACACATATTAATTTAGTGATCTTATAATTGTGAATGATTACAATCAGAGAAATCTTTATGTAACACATTTGTTTTATCCATCAATTAAACATCAAAGAACAATCCTGATATCAAAATTGATATGATGATCACAATCACAACATATGGAATAGTAAATCATGAATGACATTTATAGCATTAATATCATAGAACATAACATGTCATTGAGACTAAAGCTATATAACACATTAATATCCTAAGATAAGAGAAAACAAAACATGAATGAAACAACATTCACATTGGTCTAAAGCCGAAATGCTATGTGTTGTTCCATTAAGTTCTGAAAAGCATTCGTCCATGATTGGTTCCAGGCCAAGATGCCTTTCACTTACTAAATGGAGAGTATTTAAAGTGTTTTGAATCTCATCTTCCCATCTCCTAGGATAGGATAAGATCTCATGAGATCAAAATATTACAAAAATAGATGGCCTACAACCACTCATAAATGAGTTGTTTCTTTTCAAAAATCAATAAAAGTTTTTCTTTTTTACAAAATAAACAAGAAAGAAATATTAATCATCTAAATCAAACATGTTCCACCTCAGAAAATCAGCATCAAGATCAACCATTTCCTGAAAATGAAACAAGAACACGTTAGATGAGTTATTTAACAACTAATTGCTAATTTTTTATTTAAAAATGACTTGGCTACAGAATCAAAAGATTATGTATCTAATCTTATCTTGGCAAATGAAATCTAATTTTAAGCCAATTTTATTCAAAAAGATAACATGAATGCAATACAAAGGAAAAACCATTTTACCATTTCAACCAACTACTAAACATGGATCAGAATAGCTTGGAATTGATTATGGCATTAACACTGTCTATGTTTCTGATCACTATGTTACCTGTCTTCTTAAGGCGTTTAGCTTGTCTCTCTATTTTTTCTCTGAGGTCATGATTTTGTTTTCTCATTAATTCATTGTGATCTGTGAGTGTTTTAATATGAGCTTGGAGGGTGGGAATATCAGTATAGTATCATTCAATCCAATGTAGGCAAACCTCACATTACACAGGGGGGACGATATGCTGGCGAAGTGTACAATCAAGTCTTGTTGTTTCAACATTACTTGTTACATGCGCTTGGCTAAGACTAATGCCAGTGAACCCTTCTTTCCCCGTGAGACATGGTGGAAGATTATTAACAAAGTCATATAGTTGAGCAGGATCATATCTTGGACAATCTGGATCCTCTTCAACCAAGAAATCTTCAATTTCAGGATATGAGACCTCATTGACCTCGATCGGGTCGACCGAGCTCAAATGAGGTTTATCTCGATTCCTTAAATTTCTCAAAACAAGGCGACCAACGCTTTTGTTCTGAAACCCTGGAGCCATGTGTTTTTGTTTTGCCTGATTGCGAGGTTTTTTTATATCGGGTTTTACAGTGGCGTTATGGCCAAGATCTAATTCATGCATAGGGGTTTCAATCAACTCAGAACCAACAACCTGTTGCTCATGTGAAGAATTATTGGGCATTTCCTCATCTCGAGTGTTTCTATTTAGAGAGTCTGGCTCGTCAAACTATTCTCTTATCAGTGGTTCACCCGAAATAGGGGTTTCTACAGGAATGGTTGTAGCAAATACATTTCTTGTTAAAAATCCATCCCAACAATTGCCTAGGGTTTTCAAATGGTGAATCAACAACATTTTAATTAAGTTGTGGTGAAAGAGACTAGAGTCGAGGCTCTATCTCTTATACCTCTTAGACATTTTGTACAAGATTCTCAATAGATAGAAGGGATCATTTAATTGAAAACCTACAAAATGTGTAAGAGGACATATATGATAGAGAAAAACTAGACCATAACGACCCTCATAGGTTACAAACTGTTTGAGGGTTGAAAAAAGACCATGCCATCTAGCTTTAACCAAAGAAATAGGGATACCTTTTTCAAAGCAATTGATTTTCCTCGAATCCATGAAGAGGCTCCATGACACTTCTTGTATCTTTGAGGTTTTGAACCACTTCTTGTTGATGGATGGTAGGCCTCTGGCTTCACTCATAAACTCCTCATTCACCTCTAACTGGATATCTCAAATTTTCACCCGACACCCATCGAAAGTCTGTGCAAATTCCTTAGCCACATGAAGGTTATAACCTTTGAAACTTTTGATGAAGGAATTCTATCCCTGACCTCTTAAATCCTCAATTGCGTCATCATGATAGACCAGTGCTTTGCAGCCATTTGGCTTCAATCAAACAATAGTAAACATTACAAATATGACTAGAATGTGACAGGGACAACTTGAAAAAATTATGGGTTTGGATGGTAGGAGTAAAAGAAACCAATCTAAATGGATAAAATGAAAAAAAACAAAACGAAGCCTCTGTGCAATCATAGTATGAACATTGAGGGTTTGGTCATGATTATTGACCATACCTGGTAATGAAAACCTTGCATACAGAGCATGAAAACCTATAACTTGAAATGAAAGGCTTATTAATTCATTGTGCTAGCAAGATGCATCAAGTATAGGGTACAATAGTTGCGCATTAATTTCCATGACTAGCATGACCATAGTTTTGTAATGGGTTCAAATATATCAAAACGAAAATATCATAATTCAAATGTGAAATCATCTAAGCATATAAAAGTTATATCAATACCCAAAACATTTTGAAGATAAGTCACGTCACACAAGTGTTAGATTTAGATTGGGTATAATTATGATGATCTTTCAAAAGAATGGCCTACATAGAAAGCATAATATGAAGATAAGTTTCCATGATTGATTCATGATTTCAGTCATGAATCAAACATGGAAACAAAATGAAAACACAAACTTTGAAGAATCAATAAACATATTTTATAACCCAGTAATCATCTCAAAATGATAATATTTACAAGATGAGGTGAAGGCAGCTACAAAAAGTTTCATTTGTTATTCAATTAATGAAATTGTGTAGGGATTACAACAATGGTGACTTACAGGGCGAAGCAGTTATCTATGCATCACTAAGGAATTCATGTTAGGACAGATCAGAATGGTTGAAAATTAAAGAACAGATGATAGCAATTCAAGCATCCCAATCAAACTCAAAAACATCACACAGTCTAGTGTCAGACGTCCTTCTGTCCAAATGCAATTTGGTGACAAGTTTTAATTTTGAGAGAGACAATATTTAGGCAAATGACTCTGATACTATTGACAGGGCCGCTGCTTCTAGCAAGCGTCCATAGCCTCGGCAGGGATGTCAATTAACCCACTTTGACACCTCTACCATGTGCAAGAATTCTCAATTCAAGATGAAGGACATTTTGTTATTAATATCAAAATTTATAACTGATAATTTTCTTGAACCTAACATTGCTTCACTGTCAGTAGGCCTTTTCAGTACCCCAGCGAAGTTGTATTGGCATCATGTATTCATTTACCCATTGCCTACAGACTTGTTTAGTATTTCGGCAGGTTTATAGACACTTTCCATAGCTCTCTAGAAATTATTTACAATTTGACATAAATTTTTTGATCTGCAGGACAGAGGGGTGATGCTGAAAAATTTCAGATTCCCAAACACTTGATATTTTCCAACTCAAATTTTTTCTTCACAACCTTCATCATGATCTGAAGGTGGGTCCAGAATCATCAGGAAAAATACCTTTTAAGAGCTTGGCCATTCACCGGAAAAAGCTCTGGATGTCACTCCAAATTGTGTAAATGGAAAGAGATGGGACCTAGTTTTTCAGAGACTACAAATGGTCCCAACCACAGATTCTAAAACTTCCCCTTTTCCCTCATGGGGTTGATCCCATTTGAGAACCAGGTCTCCTACCTCGAAGTTCCTATTTAAATAAGAGTTTGAATCAAACAATCTTTTTACAATCTGTTGATGTTGATCCAACTTCTTCTTCGCTTGTGCTCTCACTTCCTCTAGTTTTAGTAAAGTGTTAATTCAACTTTCAAGGGGAGGGCATTCCTCCTCTTGAACTTTCTACAATAATTGCAAGGATGGAAGCAAAACATGTAGAGGGAGAATCACTTCTCTTCCGTAGACAAGAAAGAAAGGGGAATTACCAACAAAGGTTTTTGGTGTCATTCTATCATCCTAGAGTGCATTAAATAGTGTGTTGTGCGAGTTCTTGTGATTTTCAGAAACTGTCCTCTTCATAATCTTGATAAAAATTTTATTTGTTGATTCCGCTAGAGCATTTCCTTGGGGGTAGTACCTGGAAAAATATTTCAATTTAATCCCTTTTTATAAAGTGAACACATTCATATCCAGGGATGATAAATAAGATGCATTATCAAAGACTAAACATTCGGGAATGCCAAATCTAGTAATGATATTCTAATTATGGAAAGATACCACCTGATTCGTGTTTACCACTTTTAAAGGTGCAGCTTCAGACCATATGGTAAAATAATCCATTGTTGTAATGATATATTTGTGTTGTTTTGAGAACATAGTTACCAACTTAATGAGAACTCTCCAGAGTTCTTGTTTTTTGGGGGGTCCAATTTTTTACCTAGTTTTTAAAAATGGTGCTACCGATAGCACCCCCTCTCTGTTTTTAGATGATTTTTGATATTTTCATTTTTTCGATCCCCAATGTTTCCACATTATTTTTTT
>JASDQU010103331.1:818992-836961 GCA_032191745.1 Picea mariana | reverse complement strand
ACACACAAACTAATTAAGCTAAAATCCGTGTAGGAACAATTCTCAGAGGAAAAATATCAAAGGAGGCAATTGAAACAATAGACAAAGGCACTAAATCTGAATCCACTGTTCATATTGAAAGAATAATACAACAAGCAAGAGGGGGAGCACTGGCGACTTCATCAGAAGGAGGAGCTGGAAAAGAGACAGAGGTAGTGATAGAGGAAGTGCCATCTTCCATTGGGGAAACACACAAGGTATTGGAATAGTTAGATATATAAAACAACCCATTGGTTGAACCATCACTTAGTGGGGAGACATCACCAACACCCTACAAAGTGTTATTTGGAGACATGGCAGATGAAGAAGGAAATGCAAACAACGAAACAAAGACATTAATATTCCCAATATTAGACATTGCAAGAGACGTTGCTATGAAGAATATTCCATTTTCCTCACTACCTCACTTCCATGGTATGTCAACAAAAGATCCTAATTCATTTTTGTTTGAATTTGATATACTATGTAGAAGTTATAATTACACTGATAATGCACAAATACTAAAAATCTTTCCAACCACACTAAAAGACTTAGCATTAAGGTGGTTTATGAGCCTAGGAAAACACACTATCTTATCTTGGGATGGTATGAAGGAGACTTTCCTCAAGAAATATCAATATTATTGTAGACCTAGGGATGCTAGGAATGACATATTTAAAATGCACCAATATGAGGAAGAAAGTTTAAAATATTACCTACAAAGGTTCCTATACAACTACCAAAAGACAAAGAAATTTGCCTTAGACACAACCACATTTAGGATTATCTTCCTAAAATTCATGAGGGATGACTGCATTGAAGTACTAAACCTCATGAGTTCCATAGATGTGTACCAAAATCTATTTGCAGGCATTGCAGAGTATTGTAAAAGATACTCCCACAGTCAAGCCAAAACAGGAAAAAGTGTAAGGGATCCTATAAACAGAATTACTAAACCCACACTAGGAGGTGTTAGTAGGATATAATTGGAGAATCTACTAGAAAAATTCAAAACAAACATCCTAAAAACCATCAACTCCCAAATTGATACCATTAAAATTAAAAGAAAACAAGAAGAAGAAAATGCTACTTTAGCAATTTTATGTCCTCGGTGTAGGAAAAGGCATCCTGAAAAGGAATGTCCCATTAATGTTATCAAAATCTATGGACTCTGTATATAATATCACCCTACCAATGGCTTCTCCTCTTTACCTAGACTAAAAGACATTTTCAAGGGAGGGGGAGAACCTCAAGAAACATCATATCCCCTTAGGAGGGCACGGAGACAACAAAATCCCAATATGTTTGTAGACCCTGCCACACAATATTCACAACAGAAATGGGTACCTCCAATGTCTTATCCAGGTATGATTTTAAGGATGGAAATTTATTTTAAAATATAGAAAACTTGGCGAATCTCACAAATCCTTTATATGCCAACTATAAATGTTTGGTGAACGTTCTGTGAAAATTTTCAAATTTCTAAGGATTTTATATAGTTTATCTAAAATTTTGGCAATTTTTAAGGAAAAATAATTTTGTACTTTATAATTTGGATGAATCCTTTTTAGAATAGCGAATATTTTTTGGGGAAAAACCATGGAAAATTAGCCCATGAACAAAATTTAGCCCCTAAAATCAGCCTCAGTCTTATCCTCAATGATCACATTAGCAACCACAAATCCATCCTTGGAAACAAGGATGAAGAGGGCATGCATATGGGAATGTTACCTTTCAGCCAACAAACCTTCCCACCTATCCACAATACCCTTCCAATATTTCTCAGTTTCTACCAGGATTCAATCCCCCTTCTCTTCCTCCACCTCCACAACTACAACAACAATTTGCACTGCCTATGAACCCAAATTTGCAACAACAAATGCAAGTTGCACCTATCCCAAACCCTCCTCGACCTACCCTTATTCTTGCACAACCCATTCCTAATCCAAATAATATACCTACAGAGCCTGTACAAAATATTGAAGTACAAACCTTCCCCACTTATGTGATAAATCCTGCTTCATTTAATGGAATTGAATTAAGATCAGTGAAGGTTCTGAATAAACCAAAATCTACTGTGGTTATTCAAGAAGAAGAACCAGTAGATAATCAAGCAATTCAAGAAGGAGAACAAATAGATAATCAAACAGTTCAAGAAGAAGAACAAATGGATAACCTATTAGATGAAGAAAGAAACACCCCTGTACAACAAGAAATTCCTCCTTAGACTTTGCAACCAACAAAAATGCCTCAGAAAACTAATCCTCCTTCTTATCTAGAAAAGTTACTTGTGAAGCAATTTGAGGTACCTATTTATGCTAATATTGTAAGGGATATTTGCATCAAGGATATACCTATTTATTGACATCATCCCCTACTTCATCCCATCAAGGATATACCTATTTATGCTAATATTGTAATGTATATTTGCATTAAAAATCTAGGGAGGAAGAGGAAGGAGCCTTTTGTTATACGGGTGGTTGGACAATTATCAGAATTTATATAAAAAATTCCATCCAAGTATAATGATCCAAGAAATCCAGTGGTAACCATATATATTAACGATGCTTCTTTACCAAACACAATTATTGATCTAGGAGCAAAAATACATGTTATGGAGGTTGACACCGTGAAAACACTGCAACTAAATCACCTAAGACCAACACAAACTTTGTTGGAATTACCAAAAAAATTAGTCATCAGCCCAACATGAAGTCTAGATGATATAACAATTACCTTGGCCTCTTGGGAGTACCATGTGTATTTCTTAGTGATTCACCCCAAATCCTCCAAACTAGGACATCCAGTAGTGCTTGGCTGACCGTGGTTGGCCACTGCGTATGCATTTATTAGTTGTCAGTATTAAGAGATGACAATTTCCAATGGCACCCAAAGTTGAAAACTTATCCTCTTTCCTCCTGCCCAACCAGCCTCTGAAGTTCCTCTTTGGTTGGAGAATCCCTATGGGGAGGAGGACTGTACTCATCCCTCGTTGACACTTGAACAAGTAAAAGGAGTTCAAGAACAAATAGAAGAACAAATATTAAGCCTATTTTTGGCTAATACATAATGCATTGAATACCCTCATTCGTTTCCTGAATACACGCATATCTTCAGCTCTGAATTCCATGAAATTTGTCACCCCTCCACCTCTACAGTATCCATTGTTTCACATGTAGATGAAGGGAAAAAATTAGTTGTCCAAGATGTTGAAATCATCCCTGGAAAATACTTGTACATCAATGCTAGTTTAGAAATAGATCAACAACAAAAATAGATTCAAATGATTTAAGGGAAATCTGGTGCTTTTGCATGGGATTACTCCGACATGAAAGGGATCCACCCATACACTTGTATGCATCATATTTACACTAATGACCAAATTAGGCATGTTATGCAACCTCAAATAAAAATGAATCCAGCCTTAAAAGACATAGTGAAATACGAACTCCTGAAACTCCTGCATGTCAATTTCATTTACCCTATATCAGATAGAAAGTGGGTATCCCCATTAGTTATTGTTCCTAATAAAAATGGTAAATGGAGGATTTTTGTGGACTTTCGAGAATTGAACAAGGCTACCTACAGAGATTAATTTCCTTTTCCTTTCATAGACCAAGTCTTGGACACTTTGTTTGGGAAGAGGTATTTTTCTTTCTTGGATGGGTTTAGTGGTTACAATTAGATCCAAATTTCACCAGAAGATCAAGACAAAACCACATTTACTTTCCCATGGGGTACCTATGCCTATAGGGTTCTTTCTTTTGGTCTTTGTAATGTGCCTACTTCCTTTCAAAGGGTTGTCTTGGCCATTTTCTCTGATTTGACCCATGACTGTGTAGAAGTCTACGGGGATGACTTCACAGTATATGAGGATGATTTCCAGCAAACATTTGACAATTTGGAGAAAGTACTGATTAGGTGTAAAGGAACCAACCTTTCACGTAGTCATGAAAAATATAGAATGATGCTCACTGAAGGAATTGTTTTAGGTCATCACATCTCCAGTACTAGAATACGAGTAGACCCTTCCGAGATTGACATCATTTCCCAAATAAAAATCCCTATCTCACATAAATAAGTCGGAATATTTTTAGGGCATGCTGGTTATTATAGGAGGTTTATTCAAAATCTTACAAATCTAGTTTCCCCACTGTTTAAACTGTTAGCAAAAGAGGCTGAATTTTGTTGGAATGAACAATGTCAAATATCCTTTGAAATTTAAAAAACAAAGATTTCAAGTGACCCTTTTTTGAGAGGACCAAACTAGTCTCTTCCTTTTCATATCTGCACGGATGCCTCAGATATAGATTTGGGGACTATTTTAGGGAAAAGGGAAGGCCAGATTCCATATGTTTTTGTCAACAAGAATATTTCACCTGCTAAAGTAAATTACACTGTCACTGAAAAATGATTCTTGTCTATAGTACATGCCATTAACAAGTTCAGACACTACATAACAGGGTATGACGTTTTTGTACATATCGACCATTCAACCATCATATTTTTGATGAACAAACTTGTTACAAATGCTAGAGTGACTAGATGGTTGTTATTACCACAAGAATTCAATATCACCATTATTGATAGGCATGGAAAAGATAATTTAGTTGATGATTGATTGTCTAGACACATTCATACATCTGATAATACTCCAGTAGATGATGAATTTCCAGATAAGAATCTATTTGCTATTTCTACTTACATTCCTTGGTATGTAGATGTAGCCAACTATCTTGTAACATGAAATCTACCTCAGAATCTGTCCTCCTGAGAAAAGCAAAGAATTATCCAACTAAGTGCCAATTACATGTGGAATGATGATTGTTTATATTGAACTGGGCCTGATTTGTTGATCAGAAGGTGTGTCTGGGAGGATGAGATGCATGATATCTTCAAAGCCTATCATGATAGTCCATGTGGAGGCCATTTTGCTAATAAAGGGACAACATACAATATTTTACAGTCCATCTACTATTGGCCAACTATTTTCAAGGATGCAAAGAAGTATATGGCTAGCTGTGATGATTGTCAAAGGATGGGAAAACCTAGTGCAATTGATGAGATGCCCCTCCAATATCAGGTAGTAATTGAACCTTTAAAAAAATGGGCTATGGATTTTGTAGGACACATTAACCCTATGTATCGAAGGAAGAAGTACATCTTGGTCTGCACATATTATGTAACTAAATGGGTGGAAGCTAAAACTCTATATTCTGCTAATGAACAATCTGTTGTAGACTTTCTCTTTGAAGAGATCTTTACTCGCTTCGATGTACCTCAAGAAATAGTAACTAAAAAAGGAGCCCAATTCACCTCCAATTTGGTCAAATATCTTACTGAACAATATAGAATCAAACATAGAAAATCTTCATCGTATCACCCTCAAGCAAATAGGAAGGTAGAATCAACTAACAAGGTGATAGAGGCTATTCTTACCAAGAATGTTCAGCTGCATCAAAAAGACTAGGTTGATAGATTTCTTGAGGCCTTATGGGCCTATAGGACATCTTGGAGAAACACAATAGGGCATGCACCTTATGAGTTGGTATATGGGAAGCAGGTGCTGCTTCCCATAGAATTTCAAGTGAAAACCTTCAAGACTGCCATACAGCTATGGATGGATCTAGATGAGGCTAAAACACAGAGGCTATTACAGTTGAATGAGATTGATGAGATCAGAAAAAATGCTCTTCAAAGGACTACCCTTATACAATAACAAAGGACTAAATGGAATGACAAGTACATCAAGAATAAGTATTTTCAGTCAGGGGATTGGGCCCTCCTGTATGATAGTAGGTTCAAGAATTTTAAAGGTAATTTTCTACTAGATGGTTGGGACCCTATGAAGTTGATATAGTTTATGACAACAATTCAATTAAGATAAAGAATATTGATGAGAATCATAATTCCTTTGTCGTGAATGGACATCGATTGAAGGTTTATCATAAGCCTCTATCCAAAGAGGATTTTTTATGAGATGTTCTTCATAATTCCAAAATGAAACTGGCAACAAAGGGGGTTTCTCCTCCCGTTGATCCACCATAGCAAGTTTGATTGTGTGAATTAATTTGCCTCTTTACATATTTGTAAATAGTTATGTCATTAGATAGGAATTTTGGTGCTACTAACAAAAACAAAAAGTTGATTGTGTTCTCATGTAGATAAATGAATAAGAAGGACATTTTCCAGGTGTAGGTCTACCCCTTTATCCAACCTTGGTAGATCATTTGGAGTTTTCTTTAAGTTTTTGGTAATCCTAAAAGTTTAAAACACCGGTGAGCAAGAACTGGCCCGGGCTCGAGAAAAATCCATGGGACAATAGATGTAGCTTTCTTTAAGTTTTCCAGACTCCTAAAAATTTAAAATACTGGTGAGCATGAAATGGACTGGGATCAAGAAAAATCCACGGGACAGTAGATGGAGTTTTCTTTAAGTTTTTCAGATTCCTTAAAACCGAAAACACTGGTGAACATTAAGTAATCTGAGCTCGAGAAAAATCCACAAAAAGGTAGTAGCTAGGATTATTATTTTTATAATAAAAAGGGAGTGGCAATAGGAGCAGTGATGAACTTGGTTACAAAAGAGGAGGATTCTAAATCTCAACATGTGTTCATCCAACTATAGAGTGTTGTCTTGTTACAGAGATTGGAGCCCAGTCATTGAATTCTTTTGCCTTATTATCTGACACTTCCACTGCAAATTCAGAGTTCCTATATCAAGTGTTGGTATTTGTTTCACCTACATTGTCTTTCAGCAGAATCAAATCACAGGTTCTCTTTCATACCACCAGAAAACACCAACAATTTCTACAAAGGGTAGCCTACCAAGTTCCAATCTACAAAACACTACCAACAGGTACCTTGCCCAATTTCCCTTGAGTACCAGAAGAGCATTTTGTGATGATCCGATACCGGATAACATATCTACGTTCATACGATACTATGGGAGAAGGTCTGCATTCATCCGATACTAGGAAAAAATTTGCATTCATCCGATACTTTGGGAAAAGGTCTGTGCTCATCCGATACTGAGAAAAGAATATGCGTTCATCCAACACTATAGGAAAAGATCTGTGCTCCTAGTACTAAAGGAGAAGGCATGTGCTATTCTTTTACTGGGCACAACTATGCATTCATCCAGTACTAAGTTGATCTTCTACTAGTAATAAGGTGTTGGTAGTCCTTATCCTATACTCAAATTTTTTGCTGCTCGATTTAAATTCTTCAAGTAATAGGAGGTATAAACTCAACATTTTTTTGTTTTATTAAGGAATTAGACTAATGATGCATTAAAATTGTGGTTACTCTCAATTATGGAACACTCCCTACCATGAACTTCTGCAAGTCCTCATCTACATCTCCTTGAAATTATTCCTATACACCCAAAATGTTGAGAGCAAGAGGTAATTGTATCTCTAACATGATCAATTTCATTCATTCCGTTGATATGGTGGAGAAACATCATAATCCCATGATCCAACATTTTTCCATATGAATGAATTAAGCCACATATTTACTCATGTCAAAATATGATTCCGATGACAAAAGACGATTTCATACTTGTGAGTTATGGTCATAACGACCACATCTCTTGTCATCATTGTCCAACACTCTCGTGAACATGATATGATGCCAAACTTCATATGAGTCTATAAGTTATTTATGAATTCAACCTGTCTTACCTTGTCATCATTACCCTAGATGTGACCGTTACAATCTGAATCTTAATTTATAAACGATCCTCTGGATGGCTTTGACATCTAGATGAACGTTATTTACTATTTTTACTATCACACCACCTATATTTACACTGTGATATCGTTCCTTCATATCATTTGCATACTTATCCTCTTCTGGTACTCCATTGTGGTCTGCATTGATCCGATACTCAACCCTCGATCATGTGTTTCGTTGCCTCATATGCCTTAAGAATTTTTTTAAGCTAGCATAGGGGTCGAAAGGCATGAAACCGTGTTCCAGTTATATAGGGAAACACCATCATATCAAGATTGTAGGGAGAGATTTGAACAAGCCGGCTGGGTCCCATTTTTGGAGAAATTTAAAGGCTATCATGAGGGATTCTCTCTTTATTTTGCATCGGCATATGATGAAGAAAGTGTTCAGTTTGGAGATATGAAATTAACGATTTCGGAGGCCACCATAGTCTTATTCTTACCAACCTTAACATCACTAGTGGACGGGGTAGCACCAACATGTATAGCAGAGGTCGATGATGTGGGGGACCACATTTCTAAGACCTTGGGAAGATCAGGGAAATGCCTCAGAAAGTGGTCACCCTTACAAAGAATGCAAGGGAATTTGGGTTTCAGATTCTTCGTTTTAATCTTGCCAACCTCATCAACAATACCAGTATGTTTAATAGTAGTTGGTTGCATGGATCCAACATCTGATGTAGTTGGAGGCTTGGTCCCTTTAGGGTTCTTATTATTCTTCTCTTTTCATTTCTTCTTCATCTTATCAACCTAGTTACTTGCTTTAGATCTTTCACTAGGAGAAGAAGGAGAAAAGGAAGGAGAATTAATAGGTGAAGAAGGCGAAAATTCGACATGAGGTTGATGTGTGGGTGTTGTGCTTACATCTGAAGCACCTGCATTCGAGACCATCGAAGTGGAAAACAACCATACCGGTAACCCAATTGTGAGACCTAGAAGGCTCAAAGTAGCGATGTAAGGAGGACCAACGTTTCCGTAAGAAGGAAAAACAAAGGTTTCCCCTAGAAAAGGGGTTCCTTCATTGGTCATTCTAGGAACTAACGCCATACAAAATAAATATCCAACCTAGATTCTTCTAGGGAGAACAAAAAACACACGCTAAAAATTTAGTAAGAAAACAAACAAACAAAACCTTCTCACAATGAGCACACTAGTTGGGGATGAAATCCAACATCGCAAGAACAAAGTAAGAAGGGGCTGAGATATAGCGTGGAAAAGTTACGTTGACGACCTTCTTAACAGACTTACACCTTGGTGCAAGCTCCCACACATAATCGTGGGTATACCCTCCAAGGAGTCCGAGTGAGTTTGGCCAACGTCGATTCCAGGTACCGTGAATATTTACCCCTCCACACTCACCTTGTGTAAAGACCCTAAAGAGATAGGCCACTAAGGTTACCAACTACAACAATAATGCTTGGGGAATCAGTCGATAGTTCGATCCACGCGCAAGGGCAGAGTATTTGGCTTGAAATCAACTTGAAAGGCTTCCACTCATCATTGTGAGTATACCTTCAAGTGACCTCCATAATATATGCAATCTCTACACCAAGACCAACAAAGCAGGGTGAGTAACTTTGCCAGTCTTAATGCGACCTCAGGTTTGACCCTTCTGTGAGAAGGGCTTCCCAGGACAAAATATAGCAATTGGATTTAACCACTTCCTAACACAAGATTCTATGTTTTTTTGTAAATTTGGAAAGTTATCTTTCACACCTATTCCAAATCCCTACAACTAATCTAATGTAGGTTTTCTAACAGCTAATATAAAAATGTCTAATAAATTTTTAGTTTAGCGCTTTATTTTTAAGGTTGTTGTTACTCAAAAGGAAAATGGTGTGGACAATATGGTGTTTTTACCGACTCAAAATTTATGAAAATATATGAAGATGCAATCTTTTCATTTCGAATAAAGCTATTCTACGAGAAGGAGAAAACATTCATCATTACAGATGCACAATTTCCCAAAAAAGCCAAAAACCATGCAATTTTGCTACTTCAAATGCAAGTTAGTTTCACTACCCAAAATAAAGAATTCATTTATCTTCTTTGTTTGATTATTATGTATACATAAAGTAAATACAAAACCTTCAATGCTCCACTACTTTCAAGCAGGAGAAAGAGTCCTATGCATATGCAAAAGACACGAAGCAAAAGGGATACAAACAAAGCATGCACTGAAGGCAGTGAGGTATGAAAGAAAACAAGTAGAGATATTTTCTAACAATAAAGAACACCATAAAGGATTCTACAACCAATCAAGAATTCAAGGAATACAATAAAATGCAGATAAGAATCCAAGAAATGATAGGGGGGAAGAGAAATCACTCAAAACTGTCCTGTAAAAAAAATAGTTAGAAAAGGAAATTTCACATTTTTGAAAAAGGTTTCAAGCTCCAAGAAATAAAATAGGGATTTATAAGCACAAAATACCATAAAAATCCAATCCAAACAACTTCATAATCCAACCACAAACTTTGGGTAAAGATCTCTACAAAAAAGGCTGTAAAAGACTTAGCAGAAGAAGGCAAAAACTCTCAAAAAAGAGACTAGCGCTCCCCCATAAGGCTGTACAAAGTAGTGAAAATCCCCATAAGACACCGTAGAGGAGTTTTGGTGCTCTGGTATGGCCTAAAGGGGGGCGTTGAGCCACCCAAAAATTCAAAAAACAGTCAAACAAATGAAGAAAAACTCACCCAGAATGCATAAAAATTGGTGAAATTGCTAGTGAAGGTAGGAGAAGGCTAATGGATGATAAAAAATCAGTAAAAGTGATACGAAAGGTGTTAAAAGGTTAGGGGAAAAACAAGGAAATAAAAATAGGATTCCTTCCCCAGTTGAGTCGCTAATTTCTGTTACAAGAAAATCCCCCCACGGACAAGTGGATTTCCTCTTGGATACTAGACCCCTATAACCAAGACAGAAAGGTGATAATGTGGAAACTGAAATTACTTTAGAAGAAGTTAAACTAATCATATAAGAAAGGGAATAAGGTATGAGTACCTTTTATGAAGTTTTTCCTCGCTCGATCCAGGTTGATCTTGATCTCCAAGCTCTTCAACAAACCCTTCAATCCAATGAACAACAAAGACAAAATAGATTTCCTATTCTACCTTGATTAGCTTCATAATAGATCTATCAAAAGAAACAAGTTCATGAAACATACACAAACTTAAAGGAAACAGGCCAAGCACATATTTATATTAATGAAAACAAATAAAAGTGGTTACAACCATAGATGTAGATGCAACAGCTTCACCAAGCTCTCTTTGTCCAGCCCCTTCCTCAAATAATCCACCATCAAAATGAATATAACTTTCACTGATAAATATCCCTTATGAGATCATAAGTTTTATGCCTCTAAACTACCATATGCGTTTACCATGAGAAGGCCTCATTATATAAGCTTGGAGAGGCCCAAAAACCTTAGAGATTCTTGGGATAGGTTGAGGATCTCTCTCCATCAGCTGTGGATCCTCCCTAAGATCTAGCCTTGACCTCAGTATTCAAATCCAACTGATTTCCAATATAAGGGGGATCTTCCCCTAATTTTCTCAACAGTCAAAGATTCCCTTAAATAGGCCATCGCTCCCCCAAAATGTCACACAGAGCATTGTAGCACTCCCCTAAAGAGGGTTAGAGAACGTTGGCGCTCCCTGAAAGTAAGTAGGGGAGCGCTGCCCAAAGTTTCCTCAAAAAAACCTAGCGCTCCCCTAAAAGGGTGTCTAGAGTGCTACAACACTCCCCCAAAGAGGGTTAGGGAGAAATAGCACTCCCTGACAGTGGGTAGGGGAGTGCTTCTCTTCAAACGTCATTTTTAAGTGGTTTTCTCAATGGAAAAAACCTTGTACTCCTCATCAGATGATGTCTCCTTCTTAAACCAGTCTTTGAAGTTGTCTTAAGTGTCATTATGATGTCATTAGAGGCACAAAATAGGAAATATGGAAGTATGATGTTTGCGATAGTTGAAATAGCTGCAACCAAAAATGTGACACTCGCGACACTAGTAATGATGACAATGGGTCATCATTGAAGTGAGTAATTTTGATGTGTAACAGATTCCCCCCAAAGTGTGAAGTAAGAAGATGGAATCTGATGACTGGAGTACTTTGTAGACTTTTTCGAGCAAGGGTATGGATGTGAAGAACCTGGTAGAAGTTGCACATAACCATCAACAAAAATTATGACATGTTTCAAACCCAAGGCAGGCATACCTATGCTTGGGTGATAAATACTTTCACGGTATGTTCGCCACAAGATGCACTGCGCATCCATAATTATATTGACAAAAAGGTATAGCCACTAAATATACAAGGTGGATCTATACTCCTATGACCTGAATTGATCGTAGCCATGAAGAATACACAGTGGATCTACGAGACGACAAGACATAGCCACGACCAATACAAAGTGGATCTATGTGACAATATGTGTGTCAATGTTCAAAAGAAACTTCGTCGCAACCTGGGAAAAGTACATATAAGAGTGATGTCTCAACCAAGGGTCTTCTTACCGATCCCGATGTAGTACGAATATAACCATGTGAATAGATTTCTTGATGTTGAATATGGAAGAAACCACTTGATTACCGGTCAATGAGGTAAACCATTAACAAGTGTGAGGGAAATCACCATTGATGTCAATGATTCCCAAGGTACTCTAGTACATTCCAGTGATTGTGAAAAAATGAGATGAAGTTGAACATCCATGGAATCATCTGATCATGGGTCAATGATGTAAACCTACTGTTGGAAGCGAGGAGGCTTGCCATTGAGGCATGCAAGTCCCAAGGTACTAACTGGTTTCTAAGTCAAGTTCTCGGATAATGTGCTAAAGATGACAGGAACAGACTCGTCGAAGGAGCATCTTGATGTATCGCCCATAAACAACACGAAAATGACACAAATATGTAATTTGTGGATCAAAAGAACCTGGAATGACATGGGTATTGAAATAGGAAATTGTTGATGGTTGACTCTCAAGGCGGATACTTCCCTTGAATACTAAGGCACAATAACAGGAACATGACATGGACCAAAACATTATGATGCAATGGATATGGTGACTTTCGTCGAGTGACCCAAAAGAGTAAGAAAACTCAGAGGATTGGTTCAGTGTAGCAGTTCAGTGGATTAAAATGTGTGCAAATACAAAGTGTCGTGTTCAAGGGTGACTGAAAGAGTTACTTGTAATGTTCTCGAAAACTGCTTGGCTTGCTTCTTTCAATTTTCCCCCGATCCATATAGACGAGTACCTCTTTTTGATTTAATGGACTCGAGGAGGGTAAAACATGCTCGATATAAATCACCTTCGGTAAGTCCCTCTTCCTTTATTTAACGAGCTGGAAGAAGTAAGGGTTCGGTCTCGTATGGGATCTTCAATGCATGATTGTTTAACAAGTCTAGAGAAAAGGTAAAATCGATGGTTTTTCATATTTAGAGAGTCTGAAAATGACTTAAAGACGATTACAGTGTTGTCCTTTTTAGTCATGTTAGTCTCACGAGGCCAAAAAAGAGACAAATTTTCACTCAAAAGACGTCCTTTCAAACCTTTTAATGAGTGGGAAAGGAAGCAAGATCACTTGACAATCTTTTCACGTTTAGAGAGTCTGAAAAGAGATTAAATACGACTCCAGGGGGTTCCTTTTTCGTGTATCCATGCGAGTCTGAAAAAGTGAAAAAGTTATACTCGGTTACATTCTCATTTTTTTGCGAGCACGAGAAAAAAGAGAGTCTAAAATCGATATTGGTTTCATTTTTAAACAAGCTTGAAACAAAATTAAACTATAATTGTAAATTCCCAATGCAATTTCCAAAGGTTAGGATACCCATGGATAGTTGGTACTCTGCCCCCAGCTTGAAAAGCTAGTGGCATAACTCCAGAATGATAATCAAAGGCTGGAGACATTCCCCCAAAGATTCAATTCATTCACCAACTTTGAGGTTGTCACCAATTTCACTACTAGATGGAGAAAAAAGATAAGGGTGGATACTACCCAAATTTCTCTACTTCAAATGCAAGCTAGTTTCACTACCCAAAAGCAAGAATTCATTTATCTTCTTTTTTTATTATGATATATACAGAAAGTAAATACAAAACCTTCAATGCTCGACTACTTTCAATCAGGAGAAAGATTCCTATGCAGATGCAAAAGACACGAAGCAAAATGGCTACAAACAAAGCATGCACTGAAAGCAGTGAGGTATGAAAGAAAACAACTAGAGACTTTTTCTAACAAGAAAGAACACCATCAAGGATTCTACAACCAATCAATAATTCAAGGAATACAATAAAATGAAGAGAAGGATCCAAGAAATGATAGGGAGAAAGATAAATCACTCAAAACTGTCCTATCAAAAAAACAGCTAGAAAAGGAAATTTCACATTTCTGAAAAAGGTTTCAAGATCAAAGAAATAAAATAGGGAGTGATAAGCATTAAAAACCATAAAAAACCAATCCAAACAACTTCACAAACAAACCACGGACTCTGGGTAAAGATCTCTACAAAAAAGGCTGCAAAAGACTGAGTAGAAGAAGGCAAAAACTCTCAGAAAAGAGACTAGCGCTCCCCCATAAGGGTTCACAAAGTGTTGCAACGCCCCATAAGACACTGTAGGGGAGCGCTGAATCTCTTGTATCACCTAAAGGGGGGCGTTGAGACACCCAAATTTTTTTTAAAAAGTCAAAAAAATGAAGAAAAACTCACCTAGAATGCATAAAAGTTGGTGAAATTGCTAGTGAAAGTAGGAGAAGGCCAATGGATGATGAACAAACAATAAAAGTGATCCGAAAGGTGTTAAAATTGCAGGTACAAACCAAGGAAATACAAATAGGATTCCTTCCCCAGTGGAGTCACCAATTTCTGTTACAGGAAAATCCCCCTGCGGACAAATGGATTTCCTCTTGGGTACTAGACCCCTATAACCAAGACACAAAGGTGCTAATGTAGAAACTGACATTCCTTTAGAAGAAGTTAAACTAATAAAATAAGAAAGGGAATAAGGTATGATTACATTGTATGAAGTTTTTCCTCGCTCGATCCGGGTTGATATTAATCTCCAAGATCTTCAACCAACCCTGCAATCCAATGAACAACAAAGACAAAGCATATTTCCTATTCTACCTTGATTAGCTTCATAATAGATATATCAAAAGAAACAAGTTCATGAAACATACACAAACTTAAAGGATACAGGCCAAGCACATATTTATATTAATGAAAACAAATCAAAGTGCTTACAACCATAGATGTAGATGCAACAGCTTCACGAAGCTCTCTTTATCCAGCCCCTTTCTCAAATAATCCACCATAAAAATGAATATAACTTTCACTGATAAATCTCCCTTATGAGATCATAAGTTTGATGCCTCTAAACTGCCATATGCTTTTACCATGAGAAGACCTCCTTATATAATCTTGGATAGGCCCAACCACCTTATATATTCTTGGGATCGGTTGAGGATCTTTCTCCATTAGTTGTGGATCCTCCCTAAGATCCATCCTTGACCTTAGTATTCGAATCCAACTGATTTACAAGATAAAGGGGATCTTCCCTTGATTTTCTCAATAGTCAAAGATTCCCTTAAACAGGCCAGTGCTCCCCGAAAAGGGCACACAGAGTGTTGCAATGCTCCCCCAAAGATATTTAGGGAGCGTTGGTGCTTCCTGATAGTAGGTAGGGGAGCGCTGCCCAAATTTTCCTCAAAAACCCCTAGCACTCCCCCAGAAGGGTGTCAAGAGTGCTACAACGCTTCCCCAAAGAGGGTTAGGGAGCGCTAGAACTCTCTGATAGTGGGTAGGGGAGTGCTTCTCTTCAAACTTCATTTTTAAGTGGTTTTATCAATGGAAAAAGTTGTGTACTCCTCATCAGATGATTTCTCCTTCTTAAACCTGTATTTGAAGGTGTCTTAAGTGTCCTTATGATGTCGTTAGAGACACAACAGAGGCAATATGAACGTATGATGTTTGTGACACTTACGACACTTTCGACCAAAAATGTGACACTTGAGACACTAGTAATGACGGCAATGGGTCATCATTGAAGTGATTAATTTTGATGTGTAACACTCATCCCAGCCTATTGATGAATTGGAGAAAGATAAGTCTATTGTGGGAGAGCCCACTGCATCTAAAAATAAGAAAGCCTCCTAATCTCAGAAAATAAGTCCAACCTTGATTCCAAAAACTAAAAGAAATAAAAGGAAGGACTCTGGGGAAGGTGAATGATTAGATAGTGCTGCTAAAGAAACCATTGAGTTATCACGAGAGCCATCTAGAAATTTGGAAAAGACCCATGAACTAAACATTTAGAGAAGGAAAAAGGGTCAAAAGAAGGGTGTGCCAGCAGAACGAATCCTAGAGGATCCCACGACATCTAAGAAGGAGAGGCCTACCCAATCTAAGGTACCTATTCCAGCCTTGCATCCTAAATATCAACCTCCACAAAGTGAGAGGTGAAAGAGGAATAAAATAGGTCAATGGGAAGTTTCACATGATGTCCCCGAGGAAACTATTGAGTTCCCTCAAGAATCAGTTAAGGATTTGGAAAAGTCCCCTGAAGAAGCTATTGCGTTTCCTCAAAAAATGATTGGTGAGTTAGTGGAAACTCTTATTATGAAAAGTGGAAGTAAGGAAAATCTTAAAAAGATGAAGGCTCAAAAGAAACAAATCTCAGAGCCTACACCTCAGTCCTCTAGAGTGGAAATAGAGAATGTTCAACAAGGACAAACTCCAGAACCCTCACTTCGGTCCTCTAAGGTGAAAATCAAATCAACACAAGAAAAACATGTTTCCATGCCTATAACTACTATTAATATGAAGAAGAGGAATTTGTTTGAAGAGACTTCCACCCCTGTCAGCAAATCTAATGAAGTCTCACTTCCTGTATGAAGAACCACCAGGAGCATGGCCAAACAAATAACAGTTCCACATATGCCTTCTCTTCTAAAAGAGCCTATTGATATTCCAACTTCTCTAAAGAAATAAAGTGGCTATCGAGCTACGATTAGTGAGACCAAGGCATTGGTGACAAAAACCTTGAGAGGTCTAATAAAGGAGAAGGAAGCATGAGAGGAGGTGATTGAACAAACAACCACATCTGATCCTGGCAATTCTCTGAGCAACCAACAATTGATAGTGAAGATTGGGGAGCTGAAAAAACAAAATGAGAAGATGAAACAAGAATTTATAGAGTACCAAGTGTTGTATAGGCACATTAAGGAAGAGAATGCACAATTGAAATAATATAACCTAAGATTACAGGATGCACAAGAAGAGGTCTCTGCTAAACTCAACAAAGTTTTACGTTTGATCCAATACACCAGGGTGATTAAGAAGGAACTTAGGAGAGAATCTTCTGCTCTCAACATCCTTACAGTCAGATAAATTATGGGGAATGGTTTAGTTTTACAAAATTTTGAGTACCATTTTTTATATTGTTGAATGAGGACATGCAATGCCTTTAGCATGGGGGAAATGATGAGTCTCCATTTTGACACTTCTATTATCCTATATTATTTTCTATCTGAATCTATTTTACCTATGATATGTGTATATGATTGACCATTTCCTCCACAAACCTACTTTGTGACCTTGTCCATGTGCATAGAGAGGTAACCTATCTTAAAACATGTTTTGTTTGATTTTCTTGATTAAATTGGATTAAATGGTTGATTATTTATGTAGTGTCCCCAAGGCCGAGCCCCGTTGTAAACCATGTTTTGAAATGAATTGTAATTATGTTTTATAGGCTGGTGAGCCAAGTTTTTATAAGCTGGAGGCTTATGTGTTTGTTAGGCCAAGGAGCCTGAGTGTTGAAGGCCAGGAGCCTGCTGTTGTATATGTAATCACGCAGAACAATTAATAAAATATAAACACCGCCATGTGCAGACCAACCACGATGAATGAGTGAAGGGGGACTAAGAATCCATAGAGTCGGCAAGGAATTAGGGGCTGGAAGGTGGGAAAAGGGGCCTAGGGGGCTAAGCTTAGGGGGCTTAAGCCTGGGAATAATATTTTTATATTATCCCAAAAGACATGTGAATTTTATGTTTTATCCTAAGTTTTTGGCAAGGGGAGAACATACAAGGGAGATGCATGCTAGTGGAATGCATGCAGTTTCATGGGTGACAAGTGTCAACCCTAACGCCTGCGAATAAAATGGCCAGAGTGAGCCATGAGAAGGGTTCCTCCCCCATTCTACCCAATTATCTGAA
>JASDQU010103331.1:805218-818681 GCA_032191745.1 Picea mariana | reverse complement strand
CTCCTCTGCACAGTGGTTCAACATTAAGACCAACTACCATATTCGTTTATTGTGATGAACTTTGAAAATAATGGTCTCGCTCTCTGAGTTACGTTGGGTGTCCAGATTTAAGATTTTTTTTTTTTGGACTGTCTTTTGATCAGTGAGGAAGAGAAACCATGGCCACTCGGCCAGAGAATCAGGCGCCCCTTGATATTTTTTTTTTACAATGAAACAGAGGCTCGCAAGTACACTACATCCTCTCGGATTATCGAAATACAGGCAAAGTTGGCTGCGAGAGCTTTGGAGCTTCTTACTTTACCAGATGATGGAATTTCTAAACTTCTGCTTGATATTGGTTGTGGATCAGGACTCAATGGAGAAACAATATCAGAGAATGGGCATCATTGGATTGGGTTAGATATTTCCTCATCAATGCTTGATATCGCTTTGGAGTGTGAAGTAGATGGTGATCTGCTACTATCTGACATTGGCCAGGTATGTTTTTGAATCTATCCTGTATTTCTGCATCTCTCAATCACGTTTCTTTTTGAATATTCGAGAGGATGTACCCTTGTAAAGACTATTGGAAAATGGATAGTAAACATTTTATTGACAGTGACAACGTAAATTCTCAATGGATGCTAGTAAACTTTATTTTGGAATTTTGTTAGAAATCCTTTATTCAAGTACTTTAACATCTATGATTGCAAAAAGCGATTTTTTGCAGTCTTGCATTAAAGTCTTAGTGAATTTTGTTTCATGATGCAATTGTATTTCATTTAATATTTCTGGAATAGCCTGTTATCTCAGAGTCGTTGGAATTGGCATTTGTTTTTCTATAATGTTATGATGGGTCATTGGCAATTGCTTTTAACAAGAATAAAAATTGTGGCACATGTTTCGAATTTCAGCGTTGTTTCTATTGATGAAGGTCAAATTGCTGAGGACGATGTGCTGCCCGATGGCACGAAGTTGGAGAGGGGGTCCATCATTGTGTATTTCATCTACTCTGTGTGCAGATTGAAGAGTGTGTGGGGGGAGGATTGCGGGGACTTCAATCCGGAGAGGTGGATCAAAGACGGGAAGGCCGTGAAAGGAGAATCGGAGTTCAGGTACCCGGTTTTTTAACAGTGGGTCGCGAAGGTGTAGCGGGAAGGAATTGGCATTTCGACAGATGAAGTGGGCCGCAGCTTCGGTTCTTTCCCGTTACGAGGTGAGAGTTGTGGAAAAGAAGCTCGTTGTTCTGAAGTTCGGGTTGCTACTCACCATGAAGCATGGACTTCCGATATCAGTTCGCCCACGTGCTCGATGTAACTCTGTGGGTGTGATCTGAAGCACACATGAGGAACTTTATTTCTTCCTTCCGTCGACCTACCTCTATCAGGTACTCCAAACATGCACCTATTTCACTCTTTGTAGTGCATACATGGTCAGGTATTTACAATGTCCAGAATAACACCACAGCAAATAAGTCTAGTTAAGTGAATGCTCCGCAACCAGCTTTTATCTTGTGAGAGAGGGAATCATCTGTCCAGGAGTCAAAACTAAGAGGTCCGTGACTACTTTCATCACACAAAGTAGCGAGTAGCTAATAAAATATATTGCTGAAAACAAAGTGTTTCAGCATTAGTTTGAAAGTTACTGAATGCGACATTTCTGGAAGTCTCTCAATACATCGAAAATTCCTGCAGAAGTCTCAAATCTGAAGTAAATATCTGAGTTACTTATTTAATTAGATAAGCAAGAATTTTTCATATACTCATAGGATAAATACTCATTTATATAATGATTTGTTTGTAGCAATAATAATATTAGATATTCTATGTCTTGTGATATCCACATACAAGGAATGCAAACCCAAATACCCAGTTCTAGTTGGGAATTTGATGATATGTCGTTTTCTCTGCTGCATCTTCCACGTTTGCTCTGCTGCATATTCCACCGACTTCCATTCTTATGGAGTCACAGTAGAAGCCAACTACCCATTAACCTTATTGAAGGATGTGCAATTCTTATAGTCCAGTCTATCCTTTTATCCTCTATATTCTAAGTAAGCCAAAACAGGGTTTCGTTTAGACGACCCCAATACAGACCTGTCTGATGGATGGCCACAGTGGACAGTGGACACCTTAACACTTATGTGAATTGATGGGGAAAAAATGCTAACCCAAATAAAACAATAAAATAATAGATAGTAAAGCCAAATAGATAGGATACTTAAAAAACCTTTATTTGCAGTCTATGTATACACCTATTTGTATTGAACACATCTTGCAAATTCTATGTAGCTAATAGAAACATCTTCTTGTTATATTAACAAAAGAATTTCCAGAAATATAATTTCAAAAATAATTTCTAGAAATATAATTTTATATAAAGATATATGGTACTTACATAAAATCATGTTATCTTTACATTCAAATATTCCTGTTGGCTGTAATATTGTTCAACTAGTTTTTATCTTAAGTTTCTTTTTACGGTATAATGCCATTTCTCATGTTTTGTTTGCAGGAGTTAAGCGGAGGGGAATTTGAGGAATGTGAGCTGAGAATGTGGCCCTTAAGGTTCCAGTGTTTCAACTACAACTCTGATACCAAATGTAATGACCGGTTTTAAATTTTACATCAAATTATTTTGATAAACTAAGAGTAATTTCATAACACAGTCATTTATAACAGTAACTTTCGTAAAATCAAATTTTACAAGGAATAAATAAAAATTTTCTAACATACTACAACTATGCATAAATTTTAGAGAAATACCTTAACTCTGATGCTAAAAACCCTTCCTGTTGTCCGCAGCTGGCTTAGAACACTACCCAATACCGACCTCCCTGCCGACTAGTTAGCTTCTAGACCTAGCATATCAACGGATATCCTAGCCCTCCGAGCCCAAAACCCCCAGCAAATCCCTGGTGCACTGTGTAAATTCCACTCTCAGTTTCCCTCTGCCAATTCCCTGCTCTCCCCAAATTCATTCCCAACTCCCGTAACATAATCCTCCCTCCAACTCCTTCCCCCCCCTTATCCCTCCATCACCGACTCTTCCTTCCATTAAATTCCTTATCCCTACATTTAATTACCCTTATCCCCCCGCCGTTAATACCCTTATCCCTCCTTTATTACTTATCCTAATGTATTGAATACATTATCCCTTGTGGGATACGTAACCTAATTTAATATTATATCTTATTATCCACCATTAATTTAATACTTTATTAATTAGTGAATTAATTAATTACTAAATCAGTCATTAACCATCATGAACAACTTATTTAATAATAATCTATTTGAAATCTTATTTTAAGACATTAATATAGTTTAGCTAATCTTTTAGGATTATATTATTAAATTAATTATACTTTAATAATCAAGGGTCGTTACATCCTCTCCTGTTAGTACACCTATGGTGGTTCGTTGCAAGCTCAATAAAGATGATATTTCACCTGATGTTGATCAAAAAACATATCGATCAATCATAGGCAGTCGTATGTACATCACAACATCTCATCCTGATATAATGTAAGTTGTTGGAATGATAGGTCATTATCCGTCTACTCCTAAACAAAGTCATTTAGTATTTGTCAAGAGGATATTCAAATATTTGAAGGGTACAATGACTTATGGTCTTTGGTATCCTAGAAATCAAAATTTTCAATTAGCTGCATATTCAGATGTTGATAGGGAAAATTGTTTGGATGAGAGAAAGAGAACTAGTGGAGGTGCATTCTTCTTAGGTGATTTGTTAGTAGCATGGATTAGTAAGAAGCAAGAATCTATTTCATTATCAACTACAGAGGCAGAGTACATTGCTGCTGCTACTTTCTACACTCAGATTTTATGGATGATATAAACTCTTGCGGATTTGAAGGTAACTTATACTGATCGAATTCCACTTCACTGTGATAACACCGGTTTGATTAGTGTCTCCAAGAATCTTGTTCTTCATTCAAATACTAAGCATATACCCATAAAATATCATTTTCTCAAAGAACAAGTTACAAACAAATTTTTTCAGCTGCATTATATTCCAATCACAGAACAAATTGTAGACATCTTTACTAAACCCATTTCCATGACACCATTTGAATATCTTCGTCAGAAGATGGGTGTCATCCCTTCTCTCACCTAAGAGAGTCCATCCTATCAGGGGGAGTATGTGTTGGTTGAATATCTAATACCTCCGAAAATTATTGCAACAACTTAGGGTGAGCATGTTTACTTTGACATTGATGTCAAAGGGGGAGAAAAGGTGTTGTCTGGATGCTACAGTTGAGGTCTAAGCAGAATAGTGCAACCTTTCAGGGTTGCCATCAATGCCAAAGGGGGAGATTGTTGGCATGTTTACAGGAAGAGTGTGCTTGTTATCGATGGTAAGAATAGAAGGTGGAGCAGAAGGCATGAAATATTAGGAGGAAGAACTACAATGGTCGTTGGATCACTAATCCAAAGGACCTTCAACCGAATACCCGAAAATGGTTGGATCATTCTAAGTGGAAGTACATGACAACCTAGAAGAGCATCACCGAAGATAGATTGAGCCATCGATCTAAGAACATGATCGACAAACAACATTTGGTCCATGTCAAAAGTTGCAAAGAGATTATTGTTCGGGGAATCTCACTTTGGACAACTTGAAATTCAAATTACTCGAAGTCGGAAATCCGAAATGATTAAGGACCATCGGATCTACAGAAAATGTGATGACCAGTAGATCAAAGAAAACCACGTCAGTAGATCACGTCTACAAGGACATGTGGCAGACCAAGTTGGAAGACCACGTCATAAGACCACATCAACAAGGACACATGGCACAATCACACAATGACAAGTGTCAAGTTGAATCGACATTTTAGGTATGTGCAAATCATGAATCTAAGTGACACATGGAAACTACTCGGCACGTGACACATCTTAAAGTGACGTAAGTAAGTTACGTCACTCTAGGAGTTTTACATTGTGATTTTTACCACAAACACTTGCCCAAAGTCCTGAAGTCCTAAATGCCGAAGTCCCGAAGTGGACACGAAACGTCCGATCTAAATATCACTTCGGGATCATTCTCAACCGTCGATATACTAGAGTGGAAGGATAGTGTAAGTGGAAGTATTAATCGACAACAAGTGGTCTCCACCACTTATGACTTACTCAGTAGGTGATCACTCCGGAGGAAAATGGAGCAGCGATTAGCCTAAAGTCCCAAATTACCGAATGCCGAAGAGCCGAAGATCGGAAGGAGATGAAGATCATCGATATGTAGGAGGAAACTCGTTAATATATCATGAACTCTGGCTATGAAATACTCTGAAGGAAAGAAGACAGTGAAAGCGTCGAAGCCTCGAAGTGAATATTGACCATTNGGTAGAACGTTTTGAAGTCTCGAAGCAGACTAGAACTGTTGATTTGAGGAAGACACATGGAAGGAATCTATGGACTCACCAAATATTGAGAATTGAAATCGTCGAAGCCCGGAGTAGCGAAGGAGATCTCGACCATTGAATCTAGTAAGGGGTTGTAGGACCATGGATCTAGTTGAGAGGTAAAATCCTTGAAGTAGAGGCAGAGCCCTCGATTAAGGAGGACATGTGTCTACATATAATCAACTCTGAAATATTTTAATATGGATAAAAGAAGGGTTTGAGATTTGAAACTCCTGTAGCCTAGATCATGAAGTAAATCACAGTCGTTGATTTAGGAAGGTTAGATCTGATCCACATAACTTGAAAGGATAGATCTGGATCGTCAGTTCAAGAGCACTGTCAAGATCGTGAGATCGATGGTCCCACCGCATTGAAGGGATTGAAGGTGCACTAACTTTAAAATGTTGAAGGTGGGATGCAATCGAAACCGTGGTTTTGGAGAAAGAATACATGGAGCTCTGTAGTGAATTGCGGGGTGAAAAGTGGATTGATCTCAAACCACCTTTGGCCGCGCCCAAAATTGCATGGTCACATGATATCATCTCCCAAGGTCACATCAATGAAAGACAGGGGAAGGAGCTAGCACTGCTAGGATCCACATCAGAGGTTACGCATTGAAAAATAAAAAAGCATCTGCGTGTATAATCCAACGACACTGATCAAACAAAATTTGATCGAAGGGTTGTTGTTTCATCTCGTGATTTATTGATCAGTTACGATTTAGTCACCCTAACTGAATCTTTGTTCCTGAGTGGTTGAGTCATTGCTCCTAAGTGTTGGAATCATGATTCCTGAGCATTTTTTTAGATTCTTGACTTGAGCATTGGAGATGCGGAATGTAACAGATGATGAGAGCGGGGATAAAAGAAAAATGTCATGACAAAGAGAGGTTGTTGTTTCTCTATAAAAAGTAGTCGATTTGTAAGAAATGAATATCATAGCATGAACTGAGGGAGAAAATGCAGAGATGAAGAACATAAGTTGGACATAGTAGAAATGGTGAAAACAATAGTATGTACAAGAACTTAATCACAATAAGGTGGGAGCAGGAAGACACTGATACAGGTAGAGTAGAGTAGTGTAGTAGAACAATGATGAGACTAGTAAGCCATTGATAAATATTGTATCATTGTAATAAATTTCAGAAAGCAAAGATTTATATTTCAGGGTGGTAGGGTGGTACTAGGGAGGACTATTTCCCTTAGAGTTTCAAGTGGGTTCTTGAACATAGGGAGTTGTAGCTTCCATATGGTTGCAACCAGAAAAACCAGGGTGGTAGGGTGGTGCAAGGGAGAACTATTGTTCTCTATTATACAGGTTGTTGCTTGTGTGACAGGAAGTTGGTGCTTCCATCTAGTTGGTGTTGGAACATTCATGGGATTGGTGCTTCCTTCTAGTGGGTGCTAGAGAAACCAGAGAGTTGGTGCTCTCAACAAGTTGTAGCTTGTAAAATAGAGGTCGTAGCCTCACATTGAGTTGGTGATAAAAGATAGATGATGTACATAACATAAAAAGATTTCCTATCATTCGAAGAAGAAGAGGTTTTCTCCGTTTATGGGCTTCCTCATGAATATCTGTCTCTGTGTAAATTATATGTCTGATTGATATTTATTGTTTCCATTTTTCATGACTTTCATAATATTGATAATCACTTGGAGAATATAAATAATATTTCAATAGGCATAAAAAAATTTAAGCACAGTAACAACTGATTCACACCCCCCCTTAGTTGTCTTAGTATTTCCAACAATCCATGTACCATTCTAATGCATGGTCTCTCAATGTGATTGTCAATTCCACAATCTTTGTATCCTTATTTGTAATCTTATTTTCTCCCCATATATTCTCACAGATAAAAAATTTATTTTCTAGATCACCGAACCCAGAACCTCAGAACTTTGGTAACCTAATAGTTCAATCTTGTCCTACCATCATGAAATTTGGTGAACTTGCACCTCCACATGGTGTAGATACTTTACTACTACACGTTGAACCTGCACTTATTCTATTGGACCCACATCCTATAAAAATTCTTCTACCACTAATCAATTGTTGTTTAACCAATTTTTCTTCTTCATAAGTCTTAGTCACACATGGGGTTGTGGGTTCCACACTAGTTCGGATTTGGAATGGAGATTCGTGTCCTGTGTTAGACCCAAAACCTCTGGTTTTCTTCTCATATATGGCATGCAAGATATCCTCAATATTCCACTTGGTGCATAGATCATCTACCTCTTCCTCATTGTTTCCCAAGCCCTCTCGCTCAACTATTTCCCTCTTCTTGTTATTCATACTATACTTGTAGGGTCATCTGTTTAATGTCACACCTTCTTTCCTTATGATTTCCCTAGTATGTCCATCATCCATCATGATGGGGTCCATTTCCTCCTTCTTCTGGCTACGCTCCATAGCCTTCTTCATTTCTCACATATTCATTACTGCTTCCCCAAACTCCCGCATGTGAGTAGAGTGATCTAGCTTTATGATTCCATCATCATCATGCCTTTATCATGTAATAATATCTTTATCGATGTGTAAAGAGAACTAATGTACCTCTCTTCGAGTCCCTTCGAGATATCCTACTCTGCAACAAAATATGACTCTGTTGTATCTACTGCAAACTTAGTGATAAACCCCTAAGTAATACTTTCTACCCAGAAATCCACTGCATGCATGAATTTATTATTAACCCTTTCTAGTCACGCAATATTTTCAACAGTCCATTCTACTAGCCTAATCTAATTAGTCAAATGGGTATCCTTCAACCTCAATAACCAGTCCTATAATAACTCTGGAAAAAAAAAAGAGAAATATGCTTCATGCAAATCAGTAAACACATACCTCTACAGGTACTCACACGATGTATAGTTGGAACCCTTATTATCTTTCTATGCAGACTCCAACTACTTTTTCTCTAACCATATTTCCATATCTTGCCTCATAGGATTCCATGGCCTAAAAATCCATTTCTACCACTACATCTTCTTCACCAAACCCCTTCCTAGATCTCCTTTTGATTTCTATCTGGAAACATAATCATTTTTTGAATGTATGGGTTGACCTGATTTCTACCTTAGTTCTCCAACAAAACCCTTTTCACCATCATCCCTTCTAGTAAACCAGAAGGCTACACTGTGCACAGAGTGCACAAAACATTCTCACCATAAGATCCATCCTTGACCTTAGTATTTAAATCCAACTGATTTCCAAGATAAAGGGGATCTTCCATTGATTTTCTCAACAGTCAAAGATTCCCTTAAACAGGCCAGTGCTCCCCGAAAAGGGCACACAGAGTGTTGCAACGCTCCCCCAAAGAGATTTAGGGAGCGTTGGTGCTGCCTGATAGTAGGTAGGGGAGCGCTGCCCAAATTTTCCTCAAAAACCCCTAGCACTCCCCCAGAAGGGTGTCAAGAGTGCTACAACTCTTCCCCAAAGAGGGTTAGGGAGTGCTAGCACTCCCTGATAGTGGGTAGGGGAGTGCTTCTCTTCAAACTTCATTTTTAAGTGGTTTTATCAATGGAAAAAGCTGTGTACTCCTCATCAGATGATTTCTCCTTCTTAAACCTATATTTGAAGGTGTCTTAAGTGTCCTTATGATGTCGTTAGAGACACAACATAGGCAATATGACCGTATGATGTTTGTGACACTTGTGACACTTTCGACCAAAAATGTGACACTTGAGACACTAGTAATGACGACAATGGGTCATCATTGAAGTGATTAATTTTGATGTGTAACACTCATCCTAGCCTATTGATGAATTGGATAAAGATAAGTCTATTGTGGGGGAGCCCACTCCATCTAAAAATAAGAAAGCTTCCTAATCTTAGAAAATAAGTCCAACCTTGATTCCAAAAAATAAAAGAAATAAAAGGAAGGACTCTGGGGAAGGTGAATGATTAGATAGTGCTGCTAAAGAAACCATTGAGTTATCACGAGAGCCATCTAGAAATTTGGAAAAGACCCATGAACTAAAAATTTAGAGAAGGAAAAAGGGTCAAAAGAAGAGTGTGCCAGCAGAACGAATCCTAGAGGATCCCACGACTTCTAAGAAGGAGAGGCCTACCCAATCTAAGGAACCTATTCCAGCCTTGCATCCTAAATATCAAACTCCACAAAGTGAGAGGTGAAAGAGGAATAAAATAGGTCAATGGGAAGTTTCACATGATGTCCCCGAGGAAACTATTGAGTTCCCTCAAGAATCGGTTAAGGATTTGGAAAAGACCCTGGAAGAAGCTATTGCGTTTCCTCAAGAAATGATTGGTGAGTTAGTGGAAACTCCTAATATGACAAGTGGAAGTAAGGGAAATATTAAAAATATGAGGGCTCAAAAGAAACAAATCTCAGAGCCTACGCCTCAGTCCTCTAGAGTGGAAATAGAGAATGTTCAACAAGGACAAACTCCAGAACCCTCACTTCGGTCCTCTAAGGTGAAAATCAAATCAACACAAGAGAAACATGTTTCCATGCCTATAAATGCTATTAATATGAAGAAGAGGAAGTTGTTTGAAGATACTTCCACCCCTGTCAACAAATCTGAGGAAGTCTCACTTCCTGTATGAAGAACCACCAGGAGCATGGCCAAACAAATAACAGTTCCACATATGCCTTCTCTTCTCGAAGAGCCTATTGATATTCCAACTTCTCTAGAGAAATAAAGTGGCTATGGAGCTACGATTAGTGAGACCAAGGGATTGGTGACAAAAACCTTGAGAGGTCTAATAAAGGAGAAGGAAGCGTGAGAGAAGGTGATTGAACAAACAACCACATCTGATCCTGGCAATTCTCTGAGCAACCAACAATTGATAGTGAAGATTGGGGAGATAAAAAAACAAAATGAGAAGATGAAACAAGAATTTATAGAGTACCAAGTGTTGGATAGGCACATTAAGGAAGAGAATTCACAATTGAAAGAATATAACCTAAGATTACATGATGCACAAGAAGAGGTCTCTGCTAAACTCAACAAAGTTTTACGTTTGATCCAATACACCAGGGTGATTAAGAAGGAACTTAGGAGTGAATCTTCTGCTCTCAACATCCTTACAGTCAGATAAATTATGGGGAATGGTTTAGTTTTACAAAATTTTGAGTATCATTTTTTATATTGTTGAATGAGGACATGCAATGCCTTTAGCATGGGGGAAATGATGAGTCTCCATTTTGACACTTCTATTATCCTATATTATTTTCTATCTGAATTTATTTTACCTATGATATGTGTATATGATTGACCATTTCCTCCACAAACCTACTTTGTGACCTTGTCCATGTGCATAGAGAGGTAACCTATCTTAAAACATGTTTTGTTTGATTTTCTTGATTAAATTGGATTAAACGGCTTATTATTTATGTAGTGTCCCCAAGGCCGAGCCCCGTTGTAAACCATGTTCTGAAATGAATTGTAATTATGTTTTATAGGCTGGTGAGCCAAGTTTTTATAAGATGGAGGCTTATGTGTTTGTTAGGCCAGGGAGCCTGAGTGTTGAAGGCTAGGAGCCTGCTGTTGTATATGTAATCACACAGAAAATTTAATAAAATATAAACACCGCCATGTGGAGACCGACCACGATGAATGAGTGAAGGGGGAATAAGCATCCATAGAGTGGGCAAGGAATTAGGGGCTGGAAGGTGGGAAAATGGGCCTAGGGTTGAGCCTAGGGGGCTAAGCCTAGGGGGCTTAAGCCTTAGAATAATATTTTGATATTATCCCAAAAGACATGTGCATTTTATGTTTTATCCTAAGTTTTTGGCAAGGGGAGAACATACAAGGGAGATGTGTGCTGGTGGAACGCATGCAGTTTCATGGGTGACAAGTGTCAACCCTGACGCCTGTGAATAAAATGGCCAGAGTGAGCCATGAGAAGGGTTCCTCCCCCATTCTACCCAATTATCTGAACGCATATGGAGCCCTGGATAGTACTATCAACTCGACTCCTGCAGAGAACCTTCGTGCATCCCTGTGATTTGAAAAGTTTTTGTCTGGCTCTGAGAAAATAGGTGTTTGTTTGTTCTGGATTTGGGAAAGAGTCTGTGTTTCTCTTGGAAAGATGGTACACCCCTTCTCTGTTCTAAACCAGGGAGTATGAATCGACCCCTATGTGGACAACTCGTCACGCATCCTTGAAAGTCCAGAATGTGAATCTATTCCATGTTTCCAAATTGAGAAAATAGAAGTGTCTCGTCCTTGCTAAGCCTGGTTATACTTTTGCACCTGTCTAGAGCTTCCCTGCGGTGTTCGTGTTTGGATTCCCATGGATTGTGGTGGATGTGTAGTGTTTTATCCCGTGTGGGTTGTTGGCCAGTTTGTACAACACTCTCTCCAGGTGAGAGTGGTGGTTGAAGATTAGAAGAACAGGTTGTTGGACCTGTGAGCGACTCCCTCCAGGTGAGAGAGTGCGCAGAGGAAGGAGAGAACTCCTTGAAGGAACCTTGAAGGTGCCATAGAGCCCAGAGACTTCTGGTTCGGCCTGTTCCTGTAACCCAAGGCAAGGGAGATTAGCAGCCGAAGGACTGTCCAGGTGACAAAGAAGGTGTATACTCCTGGGGTGGAACAGGCATGTAGGGAATGAGGGTGTGTGGGTAGTGAGCATGGGAGGTTCCTTGGAGAGAATCCCTTCCTTGTGGTTGTGTGTTGTTTTTCCTGTAACCTCATCCTAGCCTAGGATTCCTTGTCTTGGGGTGGAGCTTAGTCCCAACTCGGGGGTGACCCACTACTGAGCTGATGAGCAGTGTGGTCTAAGGCAGGGAGGTTCGTGGAAGGCCTGGACTTGGTTGGTGGGTTCTACCACTGTTAAAATATAAGTATCTGATTATGTTTTAATCATGTTTTGCATGACTCTACTACTTATGCTATCATGATTTTCGTTGTGTATATGAATTAGTATGAAATTCTATTGATTGTTAATAATGGTAGTAACTCATATGAATACTTTGTTAGAATGTGTTTATTTGTTTAAATGCTTGTGGATTATATAATACCTGTATGAGTTATGTACCAAGTGGTCTTAAAGTTTCTTTTAAGAGTGATTAAGCCATCGTAGCAGAAAATGTGCGCTACAGTTTGGTATTAGAGCCAACGTTTCGACACTGAGCCTAGATGGGCTAGTGGAGCGGTCTTTGGACCGAGAATGCGAGTGGAAATTGGGTCTGGAAGGATAATGTCGAACCCTGGGTTGCTCCAAAGTGTCAAGGAGTTACTTGATGAGTTTTTAAGCTCAGGAGGTATAGCGGCATTATGAAACCGCAACTAGTGTGGTATAAGTCCACAGGGAGAGAGGACTCCGCACCAGAAGTGCTGGAACTTTAGGATATGTTCGGGAGGGAAGATGAACCCTCATGACCGTCAGATATGGAAAGTGTGCACGAGGTTTAAATCCCTTTGGAATTTCACAGGAGTGTGGAAATTGCGATACGCGAAATCCCGAAATAGATCTAGACCATCCGAACGATGGAGGCCACGTGTCGTAAGATCTCCCATTTCGGGAAAACGGGGATCGGGGATTTGGGAGTTTTGTTGACAAGAACTCGAGCTCTTGCCTTGATAAATCCCGACCCATAATGTCGATATTTTAGCATGTGGCTAAGTCTCGATGAACGGACAAGATTCCTTCGGGGAATCTCAGGGTCTGTGACGACCATTCGATGTGAGGAAGAGATGTTGGCTTTAAGCCGGGGCACGAATGTGCATTAAGGTAAGTAACGAGAAGATCTGGATGGCCAGAGTCCACCCACCCTGATCTACGGCTGAGGTTTCATTCCAGCAGGGATGATTTTAGGGGTTAAATTTCTCTCATGAGCTAATTTTCCATGGTTTTTCCAAAAACGAGATTTGCTATTATAAAAATGATTCGCCCAAATTCTATAGGATAAAATTATTTTACCTTAAAAATCGCCAAAATTTTATAAAAACTATATAAAATACCTAGAAATTTGAATACTTTTACAAAAATATCGCTAAACATTTATAGTTGACATATGAAGGATTAGTAAGATTCGCCAAGGTTTCTACATTTTAAAACAAATTTCCATCCTTAAAATCATCCCTGCATTCCAGAGCCC
>JASDQU010103331.1:788698-799339 GCA_032191745.1 Picea mariana | reverse complement strand
AGATACTTACTTGACCCCAACTCCAAAATTTATTCTAGTTTGTGATGTCATGGTATTCATATTTTAAACTTGGTATCAAACCCACCATATCTTCTTTTTCTACAATCACGCCAAATGGGATTTCCGGCTCCACAAGCTCATACTTAGCATCTTTCAACAAGTTAAATTGTTTTTTTATATATTTTCTTGGCAGTATGTAATCTCTTGGAAATGGGGTTGAGTGTTTCCCTGATGTTGATGCTCTTGGTGTCTTGGCCTATACTGGTATTGTTGGTGGCTTACTGCATGGTTTGTTCGGTGTTGATGTGGATGTTGTCACTGCATTAGTTGGTTCCATTATTCTCTGCAACGTTTCTGCAATGAATTTCTTAGGATCTTTTCTTTTTTACTTGGCTCTACGCTCTCTTATTTCATTATTCTCTAATGAAATTGACAATAAATTTTACCTGTTCGACCCTTCAACTGCTTTTATCCCCTTTCTAGTTGTTTCTAAACTTCATTCGTGCTTGAACTTATAGCCTAATCTACTTTCCTTATCATTTATTTATTTCTTTAACACTTAATTAACTCTACATCTTTAGTGAATTATCCATTAGATTCTCCAACTTGCCAAAACATCCTTTCCTATCTTCATTTATGGTTACGCAGTGCCACTACTTCGTTGTCATGGTAGCTCTTTATTACATGTCCCGCCATTGATTGTCTTAAATTCTTTTCCCTCTTTCTTTCTTTTCTTCCGCTGCATTCCAATATTCCCTCTTATAAATGCATCCTTCCTTTCTACGTTGTCTCTGCGATGCTTGATGGTTTAACTGTTTGAAAAATTATTCCTTTCTTCTGCTCAACCTTTTGTCTCTTACATCACACACTTTTTATGACTTTTTATTCTTTTGTTTACTTTTTCTTCATTTTTCTACCTCCACTATAATACACCATGGTACACATTTTTCACAGCTCAGACTAGTGCACAGAAGCATGACGAACCCTATACAGTTTCAGCCTACTTTTGTTAACCAAACCTTCTATAACTTCTCCATCCAACTTCTCCAGTTGAAAATAACCTTCTTTTGTAACGAACCTTATCACGTATTGTCCTAACCAGTGCATTTGGAACTTCGCTAGGTGCTACAGAAACTTACTGTCATACAATAACACTACATATCCTGTTTGAAATTTATTTCTCTTAATATGCCTATCATACCAAGATTTCTCATGTTCTTTCTGTACCTGTTGATCGAAACCTTGAGGAAATGATGTTCTTATAATTCCATAAGTTCTGACAATATTTGTTCTACTGTGCTGGAATCTCTAAGCTCTGCCATCACAGTAATTCACAAACTTGGTACAATAAACTCCATCAACATAACCTCTTATTGTCCATACATCAACCTAAATGGAGTCTGCCATGTCAACTTCTTTCATATAGTCCTATATGCCCATAATATTTCTAGAATCATTTTCAGTATTGTTCGGAAAAACCATAGTGTTATTAATGGATTGTCGATGTTTCAGATCCATATCAGGATCCATCTTCAGAACAAGAAGCCTGGATTAAAAATTGAAGAGAAGCGCTTTGTATTTATATTAAGCACTTCTTTTCGATTTTTAATCCAGGCTTCTTGTCCTGAAGATGGACCATGATATGGATCTGAAACATTGACAATCCATTAATAGAACTGTGGTTTTTATGAACACTACTGAAAAAAATCCTCACCATAGAAATCTCATTGAACATATCATTTTCCTGTACGGAAGGAAAATTCTGGATAAAATTCGTGATCTTGAAAAGCTTAGGATTAAAATTAAAAGGAGAGTTGTGGACTTAGACTTTAAAAAAAATTATAGGTCTCTCCTTTAGTATTTATATTAAGATCTTCTCTTTGATTTTTAATCCAGGATTCTTGTCTTGAAGATGGATCCTGATATGGATCCGAAACGTCAAAAATCCATTAATAACAATGTGTTCTTTCCGAACACTACTGAAAACAATCCTCACCACAGAAATCTCATTGAACATTTTTAGAATCTTTTAGTCCTAGTCATCCCGACTTACATTCCAAACCTTCTTCAACACATTTTCCAAAATATTATTGAAGGCTTCTACCTTGCCATTTTCTTGAGGATGGTATGGTATACTCTTTTGATGAAGCATATGAATTTATTTTGTTAATGTTGTAATTGTATTGTTCAGAAAGCGAGTTCCTTCATCACTCATGAGTACTCTAGGGCATCCAAACCTGGTGACTAAATTTTCAAATAAAAATCGTGTATTTGTTTCTACACTGCAGTCTCTATCTAGCTCTGCCTCAACCCTTCTAGTTAAATAGTCTATCACAGTAATAATATACCTCACTCTCGACCTCTTGGCTGGTGAATTAATCGGCCCAACAAAGTCCACTACCCATTTTCCAAATGCTTGTAACATCACCTGTGGAACCAAGTGCATTTCATCTCTCATAGAGGGATTCCCAAGTCTCTGACATATTTTGCGAATTTGAAAAAATTCTTTAGCATCTTTATGCAGGGTAGGCCACCATAATATTGCATGTAAAATCTTGTGAGTTGTTGTTTTTCTTGCGTAGTGACCTCCTGCAATCCCTTCATACACCACTAAAAATACTATATTTATTTCATGCTCCAATACACAACATCGCGAAATCCCTTCTGCGCCTAGCTTATATATATTTCCTTCTATCAACTAGTAGTATGTTGCCTTCACTAAGTTGATCCTTCTACGCTACTGTAAATTTTGATGGATCTACTTTTGTGCTAAAAAAATGAAGTATATTGCAAAATAGTCCTCCACCATATGACTTGAAAATAAATGTGCATTTGACAAACTATCATCCAACTTCCCTGCATATTCTCCTTATATTATGTGCGACAAATGGTTCATTCCAGAGTTAAACTTTCCTAGTTTCACGATCACCTCAAAGTCGTACTCCTGGAACAACAAAAGCCATCTGCGAATCCTTCCCCCCAATACTAGTTTATTTAGTAGGTATCTCACCACATAGTGGTCTGTATACATCTTGAAATGAGATCCAAGTAGGTAATGTATGAACTTCTTCAAGGCATACACCATCGCCAAAGCTTATCATTCTGTCCTAGTATATTTTTTCTCTGCAGATGATAACTTTCTACCGGTGAATGCAATCAGATGGTCTATCTCTCCTTTACCTGATTTTTCCAAAACTTCTCTCAATGCTATCAAATATGCATCAACATGTACAATAAATTATTTTCTCTATTTAGGAAAAACTAGAATCAACACAGTGACCATATTATGCTTCAATATATACAAAATCTTTTGACATTCATTATTCCACTGATACTTCACTTTCTTCTTCTGTAATTTCTACATAGGGGTTGTGATCTGCGCATATCCTTTGATGAACTTTCTATAATACCATGTATGACCTAATGTGGACTTTAACTATCTCATTGAAGTTGGTGGTGGTAGATCAACAATCACAACTATCTTTGCAGGTTCCATTATCAATCCTTGTTTACACACCACATGGCGCAACAAAATTCCAAAGGGCGCACAAAATATGCATTTCTTCAAATTCAATGAGATCTACTATTTCCTACACTTATTGAAAATTAAGTGCAAAACATCAACATGATCCTTCAATAGAATAAATATTGTCTAATCATCTAGGTACACTTCTAAAAATTTATGAATGAAATCTTTGAAGGATGCAACAAATACTCTCGAAAATATCGTTGTTGCATTATTCAAACCAAACAAAATAATTGTATATTGGTAGCACCCCAATTCTGTCACAAAGGTCATATTATATTGACTGTCTTGTGCAATCTAAATCTAGTGGTATCCCAAGAATCCACTCGTAAAAGAGTAAGCCTCTTGAACCCCTACATTATCTAATACTTCATATGTGAAAGGATTAGGAAAAGGTTCATGTAAAAATGCATCGTTCATCTTTCTCAGATCTACACAGATCCTGATTCCTCATGTATTCTTGTATTGAACCACCGTGAGGCTTATCCATTCTGATTCTTTAACAATTTCTATGATTCCAGCCTCTAACATTATGTCTATCTCTGTTTTTACCTTCTGCTTATACTTCGGGATCATTCTATAGGGTATCTATCGCATAAGTTTCGCATATGGTTTCAACGCAATCTTTTTTTCTCCTAATTCTCCAGTGATTCGTTTAGTCTCTGAGAAATTTGTTGGAAATAGATCCTGGTATTCACATAGTAATGGAGCAATCTTCTCAACTATCTCCTCGCTCCAGTAATATCCTATGTGTGCAAAATTAGGTTTCTCTTCTGTACCAATATTCACATTGCATGTTCTTAGGGGATTTTCATATATGGATGACTCAAGCTCTAGTATGTCAACTACACACTCCCCTTCAATATTTGATATCTACAAGTTCCTTGGATCTTCCTCATCTTGGGATTCTTCTGCGACATTATAACAGTGTAAGACCTCTTCAATTTTTAAAGTGACTGTAGGTGCACTATAAAACGTTACTGATCTCAACAATTCCTGTGATGCAAAAATACTATCCCTGAGAACTTGTAATGTTGATTCAATCAAAGGATTATTAATTTCAAAACTGAATTTTACCTTGAATTCCCTGGTCTATTCTTCCCAATCTCCTATCCCTCTGTGCACTTTTAGTTGGATGTACCAATTATTGGGAATTGTGTCCAAAGTATGCACAAATATGTGAGTCCATTCTTGTCTTGGTATTGATCTCCACTGCACAATACACTTTGTAACATGATCCATTGGACAACTTAATCCACTATACTTTGGTGTGATCATTTTATTCTCTATCCCAAATCTGACTTGTAGTAACCTTTTTCATTGCTGCCAATTTCTTGTACTATCTTTGTGCACAACCCACCAACTTGTTGAAGTTTCTTTGAGTGTGAAATATAAGGAAAGGAGTCTTTTCTGATCCATAATATGCATTTAAAACTCATTGAAAAAGGATTCTATAGGTTTTAGTCCACAATACCTTGGAGGTTCGACTATTTTGGTTCCAATCCATTTCAATGCATGGGTAATTCAAGAACACTTTCTTGTCGATACTTCATGAATTCTTTGTTTACAATTATCCAAATTGTATTTTGAGTATGAAGTGCATGAGTTGATTCTTCTCCAACTAGGTACACCTTCAGTTGTAGGATTGACATAGTTGTCTATTCGCGTAGTTATATTATACAAATTATCAAGCCCTTTTCTCTTTGTTGGTTCTACATACCTTTTCCTTTCAATGGGGTCAAATGGTGCAATAACCTTTAGGTATTATACTTCAAACACCATTTGTCTCTTCTTTAGGCTAATGATCGTCTTATTATCAAATTCCCAATCCACTCCCAACATTGCTATATATGGTTTACTTCCATCTACTATCTCGATAACTTCGAAGTCTGCTACATTGTGCACCCCATCAATGTTGACATTAACTTCTGTTAGCCTTTCGTTTGAAATGATCTTATGCTGGTTCACTAATATCAACTAGATCAATTACCAAATAATATTTGACTACCCCATCATCTCCTAAGTCTATCTCGGTATAACATTTACATATAAACCTACATATAGAATTATATTATCCACTTCATAAGCTCTTATCTGTGCACTGAGCTTGAACTTCCTATTTGTCCGCTTCTTATTGTGAACCTAGTTAATTTCTCTATGTACTATAGGTTTTTTTGTTTCTTGGGCACAATGGTCAATCATTCTATGTAGAATACTCAATGCAAATTCATCCTTCATTAAATCTAAGAAACTTCTTTAAAATGTCTTTAAAGTACTTACCTCATCAATTCATTTCTCAGAATTATCATAGACTAGAGGAATATAATATAATGGTGGTTTATCATAAAATGATGGCGCAATTGAAGTTCATGCTATCCATTCTTCTCCCATCTATTATTTTCTCTCTTGTTGGTAAGTGTTTTTCTCTTTTCTCTGATCAAATAATGGTAATGGCTCTGCTTCTTTCCTTACCCACTGATGAATTGTATTCCCTTGTTCTATCATGTTTGCTCTGATTTTCATTCCACCACATGTAACTTTTTCTATCTTAGGTTTCTCATCGCATGCCTCCACTGCAATCATCAGTATGTTATGATTCTGGTTCTGGTTCTGGTTTTGATTCCCTCTTTCTTTCAATTTTTCTATTATTTGAGGACAACCTTTAGTCACATGGTCCAATGCACTATAGTACATGCACATCATGCAAGGATTAGGGAAGTCCCTTGCTAAATATCTCAATGGATTGAAATTTTAACAAATGATTGGTCCTCTTCCTCCGTTACCAAATCCACCTCGTCCCCGTATTTTGTTGAATCCTCCTTTTCCACCTTCATTAAAGCCTCTCAGACTATTATACTATGGAAATCCTCCTTCTGCTATGAAATTTTATTATTGGATATTGTAATCATTTTCAATGTACTCCCTCATTAATTTGAGTGCATGACATTCCTTCTCATCATGTCCTACATACTTTCAAAAATTATAGAAAAACTTCCTAAGAGTACTCGAGTACTTTTGGAATAATGGAAAAGTAGTTAAATGATTGTAGTGTCCCCCACCTCTTAGAGAGGTGATGAGGAGACTCAGTGGTTTGGGCACCCTTACTAGGTCATAGTCTCACACTGAGGGGGAAGGTCAACTAGACTAAAGTTATATTTTTAAGTTGACTTGAGAAAGAAAAAGGATAAAAGGAGTAAAAGATAACTCAACAGAAGAATATAAGTTAACCCTGGGAGTTAACCTAACTTGACAGAGAATCGGAAGGAAAAAGTATAAGTAAGAGGCTGGGGCGCACCTATTAGGGGGAGGATCTTGGTATATTTTCTTGTTAGTGCTCTTGAGCATTCAGTTTGGGGTTTGCTATACAAACCCTTGTGAGCAACTCACTGGTGAAATATCCACTCACCTTGTTCCACAGCTTGGTCTCGGGGATGAAATATTCCTCCACACCATTCTATTCTCAGCATATTTCCTTCTAGAGCTTCGAAAGACAACAGGGTCGTACTGTTGAGGAGTTTCCAGCAAGGGAGTGCCATACCATTGAGGAGGGTTCGATTTAGCTATTCAGGAGGGCACAACTCTCTTAGAAGATTCTGCAATTGGAGAGGTTTGCCTTGGATGTTGGGTTTGAGACTTCAGGAGGAGGATCCCACTGCCCTGATCTATTACCTGACTGAGTTTGGGCTGAATTGGAGCATTCTTCCATCAGGGCCGAATTGTTGAGGGCGTCAGTCTCCACTTGGAGCGTGGTACTCTCCAGTTGGAAGGTTTGACATTCAGATCTTCTTGGTACTGATATTCATTACTTATCCAGCCTTTAGAGGCTTCTTTTGTATTGACGGGAGCATTTTGTAGCAGCTCATATCTATTGTTTGTACGACCATCTGAGGTTTATGCCAGATCAGCCACCTATTGTATTGATCCTACATTGCTTATAATAAAAGGGTCAGATCCTTGCTTGTGCTTCTATATCTTGAATGTATGATTATCTTCATGTGTTGAATGAATCTTGTATGCACTTAATAACTCAATAAACATCTGCACATTGACAAGCAGTGGTAGCTAGTGATTCCAAGCTAGAATTTGGCTTGGGATCATTACAATGATGTACCCATGTCTTACATATTTCACAATGCCCTACTCCTCCTGCTAATGGGTTTGGTACCCCTGTAGCCATATACTACATAAGTTTTGCTAATTCTTCTTTACGATGGCCTTATGTATTACATGTATACACAAAACATGTTCATGTTCTTCCTTTCCTTTTGTCAGTTCTAACAACTTAACTTCTAGCACAACCAACTGTGATTGATACTATGCCATCCATATGCCATCTCCTACAGATATGCTTCTAAATTCATTGTAATTTATAATGCTTCTAGTTCCGATGTGATATTCAACTGCGTTATAGGACATTGAATGTGTGGTAACATACCTGCAATAAACCATTCTCTATGTTGTTCATCAGGAATATGGAATGTTAATATAAACATAACATATTTAAACCTTTGATCATAATCCCAAACTTTCTTAGTGTATATTTTCTTAATCTCTTTCAACTCTTTGATGTATTGCGACTCTGATTTCAACTTCAAAAATTCCTTTAATAAGGCTTGTCCAATTTCTACCAATGTCCTAGGTTGTAATACCAATGTACTAGTATGATACTTCATGTACTCTAACATTGTGTGACCTATAAACGTCATTGCTAACTACACTTTGTTTCCTCATCTTGAACATTTGTCATAGTCCATATCATCTCACATACAAACAAGTGTTTCTCTAGGTCTTTTGACCTTGCTCCCAAGAATTAAGGAATTCTTAATGTATTATCTATTCCTACCATTGTAGTACTTATATTAGGTGATGTTGACTGACTCTGGTTCATTGTGATATTTCCACTATTCTCACTTCATCCAATAACTACAATTTCTCTTGAAAAAGTTTTGGTTTCTTCCTCAAATCTTARTGATGCAYACGAGGTCATGGGTTCAACACAGATTCCAATATGAGATGGGCTCTCTTCCTTTTTTTCACTATATTGTGAATCCTTTTATTTCTCTTTCCTTTGTCTATATGGTGTGATGTGAAGTACTATGCAAGGGTCTCTTTTCTCAAACACTTTGTGCTTCTCTTCTTTCCCAGCCACAATCTCCTTCTTACTATACCTAAACCTTTTCACATAGTGAAATACTCCAATCTCTCTGTCCGATTCACTTTATTATTCTCTCAGAATCCTCATTCCATCCATTCCCTATTCATCCTTTTCATCTCTTTCCACTCTCATTCCATTCTCTAGTCATCCCCAAGTTCCCCTATGTTTTCTAAGGCGCCTAGAAAATAGATTCCATATTCATAACATTATTTTCTCAAAACAACATATTTATCCAGGTAGATAGTGCGTTTAGAGATATTCCACATGAACCCTTGAAGAAGTCCCTTTCTGGGACACTATAATACTGGGTACAATCTATTAGAAACTCTTTAATGTAACCCCCAGGTATACTATTGAACCAAAAATCAACTATGCGAGAATATTTATTACTTACTATATTGAACTATTTGATCAATTCAAGAGTCCAGTTTCTCAGAGCCTCAACTCAGAATATTCCAACATTCTTCACTAGCCTTTCTAACCATTCAATCAAAATTAACGGAAACTCACCAAATAAAATTTCATGAAGATATGTAAACACATACCTTTGCAACCATTGTTCATCACTGAGTCATGGGTTCGTATTCTTTTCTCTGGAAAATTCTCATTCCTTCCTCCTTATCCATTCTGTGATCTCTTTCTTATTCTGCCTCCATAACATTGCCCTCAGTTACAGTCCCCGTTCTCGAGAATGGAACCATTTTTTTCCGCGTAGTGGGAAGACATGTAGTTAATCATAAAAAACTTAAAAAAACCTTAGACATCGGCCCTTTCAGAATCACCTACAGAGCAAGTGAAGTCTCACCTGAGGTATCTAGAGGTGTTGTAGGAACCAAGGTTTTGTAGTGATGAGGGGAAGTGAGGATTCGTCATAACCATACTATGCATTATCCATTCATCTACCTTGTGTGTAGTTTTTGTTAATTAACCTTATCATTCAATATACTTATGTGTATGAAATTACTCCACTTAACATTCATTCATTCATCATTAACTTAAGTGTGCATGACCATAACAACATATAATAGTGAAATATTCAAAATAATTAATAATTTACCATCATTGCACAATAATACTAAACATCATGTACATCATAGCACACAAATCACACACCAAGACACAAGGTTTTAATGTGGTTCACCAAAAACTAGGCTACGTCCACAACGAATGGCTTCTTACTTTATTCTTTGAAATATCCTCATAGTTGTACACTTCTCTTACATAAACATGTATCACATAACATTACCCAAACCTACCTCAGTCGTTCTGTCGTAGTGTGAGCATAACTCCAAAAAACCTCAGTCATCACTCAAAACACTCTCACTCCAAAAATCATTACCAAAACTAAACTCAACTTACTTTACACATTTCCCTTCAAAAGCACAACTTCTACCCAAAAACCTATTACAATTTATAGCTTTACCATAGGGATAATCCCATTACAAAATGGTTACAAAGTGGACCAAATGTCCCCAAAATACTAACAAATTTCTACCTTCTGCGCACTGAATCCCGAAAATGATCCATCTACTTTGCGTGTGTCCTACTCCTTAACCAAAATGTCGCACGATTCGTTCCTATGTGATTCCCAAAAATTCTCCAAAATAACCTGCCCCAACACCAAGAAATTAGATATGGGACAAAGACACTTCACAACTACACAGACTTATGCATCCTAGGCAGGTTCTTCGTAGAGAGGGAAAGCTCCTCCCAAGGGGCTAATTTGAACCTAGTGGGTGACTTGTACCACCTTGTGAAGTTTGTAATGAAGAAAACATAAGAGGGTGAGTTATCTTGAGATGAGGCAACTGATGGATGAGCTAAATTTGGTGGTGCATTTAGGTGTTTCATGATTGATTTAGGAAGTTACAAAGATCTTGGAAACCTAGAGGGGATTAGAACGAACTAAGGTAAGGGAAGCATGAACCGCAAGAATGAAGCATGAGGGTGAAGTGCTAAG
>JASDQU010103331.1:774596-787357 GCA_032191745.1 Picea mariana | reverse complement strand
TCTTAGCATATTTCCTTCTAGAGCTTCGGAAGACAGCAGGGCCATATTGTTGAGGAGTTTCTAGCAAGGGCGTGCCATACCATTGAGGAGGTTTCGATTTAGCTATTCAGGAGGGCACAACTCTCTTAGAAGATTCTGCAGTTGGAGAGGTTTGCCTTGGATGTTGGGTTTGAGACTTCAGGAGGAGGATCCCACTGCCCTGATCTATTACCTGACTGAGTTTGGGCTCAATTGGAGCATTCTTCCATCAGGGCCAAATTGTTGAGGGCGTCAGTCTCCACTTGGAGCGTGGTACTCTCCAGTTGGAAGGTTTGACATTCAGATCTGCTTGGTACTGATATTCATTACTTGTCTAGCCTTTAGAGGCTTCTTTTGTATTGATGGGAGCATTTTGTAGCAGCTCATATCTATTGTTTGTACGACCATCTGAGGTTTATGCCAGATCATCCACCTATTGTATTGATCCTACATTGCTTATAATAAAAGGGTCAGATCCTTGCTGGTGCTTCTATATCTTGAATGTATGATGATCTTCACGTTTTGAATGAATCTTGTATGCACTTAATAACTCAATAAACATCTGCACATTGACAAGCAGTGGTATTTAGTGATTCCAAGCTAGAATTTGGCTTGGGATCATTACAATGATGTACCCATGTCTTGCATATTTCACAATGCCCTACTCCTCCTGCTAATGGGTTTGGTACCCCTGTAGCCATATACTACATAAGTTTTGCTAATTCTTCTTTACAATGGCCTTATGTCTTACATGTATACACAAAACATGTTCATGTTCTTCCTTTCCTTTTGTCGGTTCTAACAACTTAACTTCTAGCACAACCAACTGTGATTGATACTATGCCATTCATATGCCATCTCCTACAGATATGCTTCTAAATTCATTGTAATTTATAATTCTTCTAGTTGTGACGTGATATTCAACTGCGTTATAGGACATTGAATGTGTGGTAACATACCTGCAATAAACCATTCTCTATGTTGTTCATCAGGAATATGGAATGTTAATATAAACATAACATATTTAAACCTTTGATCATAATCCCAAACTTTCTTAGTCTATATTTTCTTAATCTCTTTCAACTCTTTGATGTATTGCGACTCTGATTTCAACTTTAAAAATTCCTTTAATAAGGCTTTTCCAATTTCTACCAATGTCCTAGATTGCAATACCAATGTACTAGTCTGATACTTCATGTACTGTAACATTGTGTGACCTATAAACGTCATTGCTAACTACACTTTTTTTCCTCATCTTGAACATTCATCATAGTCCATATCATCTCACATACAAACAAGTGTTTCTCTGGGTCTTTTGACCTTGTTCCCAGGAATTAAGGAATTCTTAATGTATTATCTATTCCTACCATTGTAGTACTTATATTAGGTGATGTTAACTGACTCTGGTTCATTGTGATATTTCCACTATTCTCACTTCATCCAATAACTACAATTTCTCTTGAAAAAGTTTTGGTTTCTTCCTCAAATCTTAATGATGCACACGAGGTCATGGGTTCAACACAGATTCCAATATGAGATGGGCTCTCTTCCTTTTTTTCACTATATTGTGAATCCTTTTATTTCTCTTTCCTTTCTCTATATGGTGTGATGTGAAGTACTATGCATGGGTCTCTTTTCTCAAACACTTTGTGCTTCTCTTCTTTCCCAGCCACAATCTCCTTCTTACTATACCTAAACCTTTTCACATAGTGAAATACTCCAATCTCTCTGTCTGATTCACTTTATTATTCTCTCAGAATCCTCAGTCCATCCATTCCCTATTCATCCTTTTCATCTCTTTCCACTCTCATTCCATTCTCTAGTCATCCCCAAGTTCGCCTATGTTTTCTAAGGCACCTAGAAAATAGATTCCATATTCATAACATTATTTTCTCACAACAACATATTTATCCTGGTAGATAGTGCGTTTAGAGATATTCCACATGAACCCTTGAAGAAGTCCCTTTCTGGGACACTATAATACTAGGTACAATCTATTAGAAACTCTTTAATGTAACCCCCAGGTATACTGTTCAATCAAAAATCAACTATGCGAGAAGATTTATTACTTACTATATTGAACTATTTGATCAATTCAAGAGTCCAGTTTCTCAGAGCCTCAACTTAGAATATTCCAACATTCTTCACTATCCTTTCTAATCATTCAATCAAAATTAACGGAAACTCACCAAATAAAATTTCATGAAGATATGTAAACACATACCTTTGCAACCATTTTTCATCACTGAGTCATGGGTTCCTATTCTTTTCTCTGGAAAATTCTCATTCCTTCCTCCTTATCCATTCTGTGATCTCTTCCTTATTCTGCCTCCATAACATTGCCCTCAGTTACAGTCCCCGTTCTCGAGAATGGAACCATTTTTTTCCGCGTAGTGGGAAGAAATGTAGTTAATCATAAAAAACTAAAAAAACCCTTAGACATCGGCCCTTTCAGAATCACCTACAGAGCAAGTGAAGTCTCGCCTGAGGTATCTAGAGGTGTTGCAGGAACCAAGGTTTTGTAGTGATGAGGGGAAGTGAGGATTCATCATAACCATACTATGCATTATCCATTCATCTACCTTGTGTGTAGTTTTTGTTAATTAACCTTATCATTCAATATACTTATGTGTATGAAATTACTCCACTTAACATTCATTCATTCATCATTAACTTAAGTGCGCATGACCATAACAACATATAATAATGAAATATTCAAAATAATTAATAATTTACCATCATTGCACAATAATACTAAACATCATGTACATCATAACACACAAATCACACACCAAGACACAAGGTTTTAATGTGGTTCACCAAAAACTAGGCTATGTCCACAACGAATGGCTTCTTACTTTATTCTTTGAAATCTCCTCATAGTTGTAAACTTCTATTACATAAACATGTATCACATAACATTACCCAAACCTACCTCAGTCGTTCTGCTTCAGTGTGAGCGTAAATCCAAAAAACCTCAGTCATCACTCAAAACACTCTCACTCCAAAAATCATTACCAAAAGTAAACTCAACTTACTTTACACATTTCCCTTCAAAAGCACAACTTCTACCCAAAAACCTATTACAATTTATAGCTTTACAATAGGGATAATCCCATTACAAAATGTTTACAAAGTGGACCAAATGTCCCCAAAATACTAACAAATTTCTACCTTCTGTGCACTGACTCCCGAAAATGATCCATCTACTTTGCGTGTGTCTTGCTCCTTAACCAAAATGTCGCACGATTCGTTCCTATGTGATTCCCAAAACTTCTCCAAAATAACATGCCCCAACACCAAGAAATTAGACATGGGACAAAGACACTTCACAACTACACATACTTATGCATCTTAGGCAGGTTCTTCATAGAGAGGGAAAGCTCCTCCCAAGGGGCTAATTTGAACCTAGTGGGTGACTTGTGCCACCTTGTGAAGTCTGTAATGAAGAAAACATAAGAGGATGAGTTATCTTGAGATGAGGCAACTGATGGATGAGCTAAATTTGGTGGTGCATTTAGGTGTTTCATGATTGATTTAGGAAGTTACAAAGATCTTGGAAACCTAGAGGGGATTAGAACGAACTAAGGTAAGGGAAGCATGAACCGCAAGAATGAAGCATGAGGGTGAAGTGCTAAGTGATTTGTCAAGTGTTTTTACTGGTGGCATGAAGGTATTCACAAGGTGGGAATGACAGAGGTATTCCTTATGTATTTCACACAAGTGTATTGTCAGATATAACTGAGTGGAATCTCGTAAATATTTTTGGGTGTGGCATGAGCTAAAGCATCGACACATTGTTTTCCATTGTAATAAACTTGGGTATTAGATTGGTTTGGCCTCCTAACTTACTTGCACAATAATTTAATTATGTACTTGATGTGCTCTTAGTACCTTTTTCATGTTATAAGTATGGATGTTATCATGAAATGTTAGATGGTAAAAAATTCTACGTTTTAGGCATAGTCTGAGCTAAGTAGACTAGAGTGGCCTTGCTATTGAGTCAAAAAGATGTGTTGCCACACACTGTTGAGAACGATGGATTTTTCCACCAGCCACTCAAGTTCTCCACTGATGTGAAAATACCCCTTCTCTTCTAAATAGTCCTTTGGTTGTACCACTTTCCTTCTAGGGCTTCAACAACAGGTTGACCAAGAAATCCCAAATCTCTATGGCACTTAGAATACAAGGCTTCTCTTAGATATTTTGACACCCACTAGGCCATCAACTAGGGAAACCTATTCCGAACAATTCTCTCTCCTAGAGACAATGCTCCAAAATCCTGACAACCTACTTCTTGAACCCAAACCTTAAAAGATTTACTGAGTAACAACCAACTTCATATTACACTAACCAGCCTAGGTAGAGATGAAGGAATGGAAATAATGAATGAATAAATGATTCAAAAGAATGAGAATTAGAGTAGATTCCTAAAATTTCTATTAGAATCTTATCATTTGTGATTTTAAAAAAGCTATGTTTGTTACAAAATTATCTTACTCGATTCTTTACCTATACGTTAAAGTGTACACCTTCTAAATCAAACAATAACTTAGTAGGAGTACTATTTTTCTTGTTGGGGTCATATAAACTATATTTATACTTGTTGAATTTGAAATAACCCACAATCATTCCTGAAAAAAAAAAATCAATATTTATGGTGTATTTTATGATATTAATTAATGTTGTTTTTTATGATATTAATTAAGTCCATTGTGGAAGTTTTCTTTTTAATTATTTTTAAATAATTAATTACAATAATAGCTATAAAATGACTCTCTTCTATACAAATTAATAATTTTAATTAATTTAAATATTAATAAATGGTTAATATAAATTATTGGGTAAAGAGATTCATTTTATGATCTAGATTGAGTGAGAGATGTAATTTCCAGGCTCTAATTCTAACTTAAGTGCCATTTAAATAATAATAATAATAATAATAATCATAAATTCAAATATCCACCCTAAAAATAAAAATAAAAATTCATTATCATATTTTTTTAAGTAATTATTCATATGCATGTATATGTTAAACATCTAGATATTTTCATTTCAATTTCCTTTTATCTCTTAAGTTGTCCATACTAACTCTTGATCTTTTAGGCATCTAGAGATTTGCATTTCAATTTCTTTTTATCTCTATTAAGTATTTAATAGATTCATAATTAAAATGAAGTTAAATTGATACTAGAATATTTTAATCATATTCAAATAAATAAATTAAAGAATATTGAAACCTTTTAAGAATTTGAACATAATGATTTTCTTTTAATAAAATTTTTTTAGGAAAAGATTTGTTAGTGTATCTCAATAAGAAACACACCTAACATAAGAAACCCACTTAACCTATTCATCTACATACACCTAAGCCACATATTTGTGACATAACCATGTGCATAAGTGATCTCTAAACTATTGTATATATTATACTCGACAATTCATCAGAGCAAATCTAATAAATACTAAAATATTTACTGTGAAGGTTAATTTCCTTTAAATCTCATAATTCTTTAACCACTCTTTTTTTTCTTAAAATGTATGAAATATATGAAATGCAAAAAATAGAGAACATAAATAAATAATCACACACCATCCACAAATCAACAAAAACTGTAACCAAGGAAACACAATACAGGAGAAAACCCAGTTAGAAGGTGAGGTCACTCTCCTTCTTCAAATGAAAGAACAAGGAAATAGGCACTCTCTGTGGAGTTTCCGTTGACAATGTGACCTATATGGCTATTACAAAATCTCTCCTCCTTTTTTGTACTCTAAAAATATCACTTTTATGTGCTCTACTCAACTATGGAGCAAATACAATGCTAAAGAATGAAACCCCATCTCCTCCTAGTTGCCCATTATTTAACATCTCTTGATATCCATCTAGGGGTTGGGTTTTGACTTCCTCAAATCTCAATTGTGATAAGGTTTTGGACCTTCTAGAATATTCTTAAAACTCCATATGTGGCTAGCCCCATATACATAAGTAATGTGGAATGATGTGGCATACACTCATACCATGGTGGTCAAAATGGTAGGTCAACTTACAGCAGACATAACTTTTTCATACGTTCTTCAATTGACATGAATTTTGCACCATTGAATATGATCTTCAATTGACATAATTTTTGTACCATTGGATCCTAACTAAATCTAGAAGAGTTTTGACCTAGAAAAATTTCATTTGAATCCTCAAAATGGATCCAAAAGATTTCAATCCCTAATTTTCCAAACTAGGGCCTTCCATTAAAATGATCTTGCAAGCTTATTCCTCTAATTGTTTCCACTCTAAAAGTACCAATATAGATGAAAAATAATACAATGATATAATGTGTAACATACTTCCCCATTTAGGGAGGATTTTGGTCCCCAAAAGATTTATTGAGTGAGGTGAGGAAATGTTTCATCTACCTTATCCCTGGATTACCACTTTTAATTTTCTAGAAGTTGTCCATTCAAACCAATTTTCCAAAGTTCATGTTGCCCCTATCCTATATTTTTGGACCACTTTTACAAAATTGTGTCTTCTACCAACTCTTCCTAAGCATATGGTGCTAAGTCCTCTATGAAATGTAGGACCTACTCCTCCTCCCGATACAACATGGAGGGCTTGTAGAGTTTGATATTCTCCACATATAATATTGAGTAAAAATCCATGTATGGGAGTATACTGAGTCTATAGACATTATCGCCTACCTTCTCCAATATCTTGAAAGGTCCATACAACAGAGCTTTGATATTCTTACCAAGACCATGTAGTCTTTCCTTCTTTAGTTGTAACCAAAATCTATCTCCCACTTTGAATGACTTCTCGTTTCTGTGTTGATCATGTATTGCCTTTTATTTTTTCTATGACTTCTTAAACATCTCTTGTGCTTGAAAATTGATTTTCCTAATATTCTCAATAAATTTTTTTTCTCTCAATGAATCTATTATGAGATCCTCCCTCACTCCTCCTTTATTTCTATATACAAGATCCAAGGGTGAAAGTGGAAAATATCCAATTAAAGTTTCAAAAGGTGAGTTACCAGTAGAAGTGTGGAATTCTTTATTATAAGAGTGCTATATGTATATCAAATTTTTATTTCAGGTATTTGGATGCTTCTAATTGTAACCCCTCAAAGATTTCACTAAAGTCTCATTGACAACTTTTTTCTACCACTCTATCTATGGATAGAATATTGTAGATTTCTTCAATTTAGTGTCCATTTTCTCCCACAATCTAGTTCAAAATATATTTAGAAATATATTATTCTTGTCTAAGATGATTCTCCTTGGTATCCCAAGGTGCACCCAGACCTGTTAAATAACATGATTTTTTCTTCTTGTCCTTTGATGGTATTTTTTCAAGGCATGATAATGCACATCTTCTTGAACTTATAAACTACCAAAAATAAATAGTCATGTCTCTTCTTGGTTGTTGTTAAACCTCCCACAAAATCAATGGAAATGCTTTCTCAAGGTCGATTTGGTACAATTAACGGATAGTATATACCTTGATTCATGTTACTAAGGTTGTTGGTTCAACAAAGTATACATCCTATAATATATTGTGACACAACTTCTTGAATTTCGAGCCAGTACACATACCTTTGTAAGTTGGAAAATATCTTCCAAACACTAAAATGTAGTAAAACCTTGGAGGTGTGAGCCTCTCTGATAAGTTGCAATCATTCACTTTTAGGGACATAGGTCTTGTCGAGCTTGTAGAGTAACCCATTTTGGAAATGATATTCAACTTTTTCGTCACCTTCTTCTATATGAATTTAGCCCTGTAGCTACAAAAGCACCTCCTTGAAGTGCTCATATTTTATGTATGCCTCTCTGTATGCATCATGGGTAAAAGGATCCATGTGAATCATAGTTCCCAAAGATATAATATTTCCTTTGGGTGCCTTGAAAGCATGTTTTTCAACTTTTTTTTGTTTCCCTTCTTATACTTGATGACTAGATGAAATTATAGTAAAACCCCATCCACTCGTAATGTTTGGTTTGTTTTAGATTACATTAAGCCTGCAAATATTGTAGTTGTTGTTGATCTATGTGGATGATGGTCTCCTTTCCAATGAGATAGTGCTTCCACTTATTGACAACTTGAACCAAGGCGTAGAGTTCTTTTTCATAGGTAGGGTAGTTGAAAACTACCACATGAAATATTTTAGAATGATAGCATACATGCCTTCCTCCTTGCATCAAACAAAATCCCATATCATACCCACTTGCATATATCTCCACTTCAAAATCCTTTTTCAAGTTTGGTTATGAGAGAAATCATGCTTGACTGATATTTATTTTTAGCTCATTGAAAGCCTTCTATTGATTCTTCCCCGACTCGAAACTCTTACCACTTGTTGTTATGGTGTGGAGTGGTGAAACTACCACTGAAAATGAAGCTATGAAATTCCAAAAGTACAGTGTTTCCCCCAAAAAATATTAATTTCAATGACATTTGTAGGAACATTCCATTTCATGATGGCCTTCGTCTTTGAGGGATCTATGTTGAGCTCCTCTCCATTGATCACATACCCAAAATATACTGAAGACTGGTGAGAGAACTCATATTTCTTGAGGTTAGACAAATTTTGGTGCTTCTTGGGAGTCTCTAACACCTACATGATATGTGATATGTGATCCTCACAAGTACCACTATAAACCTATATATCATCCAAATAGACTATAAAAAATGAATCTATATATGGGTGTAATACATCATTCATTGGTCACATAAATGTAGCTGGTGCATTGCATAAACCAAATGGAATAACCAACCATTCATACAAACCTTTCCTTTTATTTAATGTATTCCTCCACGTGTCTTCTTCCTTGATGTGTACCTTGTGGTATAATGATTTGAGATCCAACTTGGTGAAATATTTTTCTTATTGCAACTGATCTAACAGATCATCAATCGTGGGCAGAGGGTACTAATTTTTAGTGTAATATTGTTCAATTATTTGCAGTTGATACACATTCACCAAGTCCCATCCTTCTTTGGTACAATTATGATAGGTGACCCACAAGTTCAGGTGCTTGGTTGAATCACATCCTGCTCCAAAGACTGCTAGAAATCCTTCTTCACTTTATTTTCTTCCACAATAGACTGTCTATAAAATACAATATTTGGTAATGGGGATTCTAGAAATAATTGTATTCCATCCTCCACTTCCATCTTGGGTGGTATCCTTTTAGTCTCCTGGAAAAATCCTATGTATTCATGTAGAAACTCCTCCAATTGATGTTTTTATTCTTTATTACACTCCTCTAGGCATTCCTTCACTCTTATAGACTCATCCTCAATATGTTTTTCTTTTAAGAAAAGTAAAACATATTTTTTACTAGAACTAATAAACTTTATGGCTTGGTTGGCACTTACAAGTGAGATCTTTGACTTTCCTTTATGACCGCTGATGATGTAGAAATTACCATCCCTGATTATTTGGAACTAGTTGGCTCTATGCATGGATATTTCATCCCTTATATACATGTAGGGTATTCCAGACACTACTCCACATATGTCAAAAGGTACTACATCCAATTCCATTTCATCAATAAAATCAACACTTGCGGCAAATTTAATCCTACATTGTTTTATTACCTTGATCTCTGCATCCTTATTTACCAATCCCAATTGATACGGGTTAGGATTATCACAAACCTCCAATCCAACATTACTGACTAGATATGCTGGCATGAGATTAGCATGTGAACTAGAGTTGAACAAGAAATCTAGCTTGGTCTTCTTGACCTAGATCTTCATTCATCTCCTTCTACATTGATGTGCATAAAATATTTTTGTCCACATTGTAGTTTCTTTCAACCTAATTTCTCAAATATATGGATAGAATATTCATTTTCTTTGCATCCTTCTTGTGGTTCTTTAGGTTTAAATCTAGATGTATCTTCCAAAATGTTTCCTTAGATCTCCCATACATATTTCAATGGTTACAATGGTTTCTTGGATCATTTCAATTATGTGTACTGGTTTTTGTCTTATTATCCTTTCCACCTTTCTAATTCTTATTTTCTTCCTTGGAAGCTTCGTGGTGCTCTTTATGCTTGGAACTCCTTGGCTACCTATTAATGTGTTTTTCTGACACCCATCAAAAAGGTAATCAAGGCACATATTTGAACTTATTCCCGTTTCAAATGGAGACCAATATTTTTAAATTTAGAAAGTGACAAATAACCTCAATCTATTGATTAAAAATACCCAAAAAGTTTTAAGAATTCGGAACCAGTTTTAGTATTGCAATTCTTATTCACGAAAGGCCAATGGGGATGGTTTCTCTTATGAAAAAAGAGAAGAAAATAAAATAAAATAATAATAAGGTTGGTTATTGTAGGCCAAAAATATAATAAAATCATTATTATGAACAATACATGAGACGGTCCACACAAAGTTACCCACTTAACGAGAACTGTGGCCTCAAACCGAGAACTCTAGCCCGTAAAACCCATATTTTTTCATAAAAAACATGAAAATGAACCCCTGAATAAAAAATCGGTGCGATGGATAGCACCATTTTTTCTAGCCTCGGTTAAAATTAAAAAAAATATTAAGCATTGCCTTAAAACCTCATATGCTTGCTTAGAAAAACCTTAAAATCAACACCTAAATCAAAGTGTGATGCTACCTAAAGCAATTTTTTTTCTAAACGTTAAAATTATAGCTCATTTGAAATATTATCCTTAACAATCGGTACCATTATAACCAAAACCTAAAAATCAACCATCAAATTGAAAAGTATTGTTATCAGTAATACCCATTGTTTCCAAACTTTAAACAATAATAATTTTTAAACATAAGCCTTAAGAATTTGTACCATTGCAATAAAGTCTCCTTGTTTTCAATGGGGGATCAAAATTGCAATATTTTTTAAAGTGTTGTAAACTAGCAACATCCACATTATGAAAGTGGTTGATATATGTCGATCGACGCCATTAATTTGGAAAGGTGTAAAATGGTGCCCAACGACGTATATCAACCACTTTTATAAAGTGGTTGTTTCTAGTTGACGATAGACATGCCTTGGGAACAACCATTAATATATTAATACATAATACGTAGTTAATTAATTAATTATCACCTTAATGTAATATACAATAATAATTTATTAATTTAATACATTAATGTATTGTATTAATGCATGAATGTATTTAAAGAAATGGTCTATTAACATATTAATTTAACATATTACATAAATGTAATATATAATAAGAATGTATAAATACAATGTATAAATTAAAGTATTAATTTAAATTAATGTATAATGTAACCTACTAATTAAGTGATACATAAATAATGTAATGTATTAATTAATTAATACATTTATATAATATTAATTAATACACTCATAAAGTATTAATACACTAATAAAGTAATACATTAATAATACATTATTACAATAATAATACTTTAATAAATTACATAATAATACAATATTACAATAACAATACATTAAATACATTAACAATACATTATTGTTGTAATAATAGATTAAATACAAGTTATTGCACACAAGGTTAAAATACATTAATAAGACATTATTGCATCTAATATATATTAATAGATTATTACAGTAGTAATACATTAATATATCAATACATTAAAGTATTAAAGTATAATACAATATAATATATTATTTAAGAATTAATATATTATTTAAGTATTAATGCATTAAATAATTAATATTTTAATACTTAAATAATTATACTTTAATTTGTATTAATGAACTAGCACTATTAGCTTTTATAGCTTGAGAGGTACTCTACATGTTTTGTCTTGTATGCGGAAGTAATCTTGCATTTGCACTATTAAGCACTTGACTTTTTAATAGGTGTTTTATAAAGTTGTAATAAAGTGACTCTTTTATTAAAGTCACTTTTTGTAAAAGTGACCTTCTAATATTTTATTAAAGTGACTTTATGTCATAAAGTGCACTTATGTCAGAAAGTGAAAAATTACTTTAGTAAATGTAAGTGATTTATTTTGAACGGAATGAATCATTTCCCTTGATCTTTTAAATACAAGATTATATATTGATCATTGGATTTAGGGATGGGGAAGGTGAAAATTCATTTTCAAATTATAAAAGAAAGCATAGGGTAGTGTGAAAGACAAGTAAAGAGATATTTGAGAGAGAGTTTGGAAGAAAGTGTGGGCAACAAATTTGGCATGATTTTAAAGAGAGATTGGGCACAAATCCCAATGCAAAATTTTGTATAAAATTTGTTCAAATATATTGTTGTGAGGGAAGTCGTACTGTATGAATCCATACAAAAGAAAAGTGGGAATGGTTTTCAAGGCAAGTGAGGCATGGAAATCGAGGCACCTTGAGGGTATTTGTTGTTGAAGGATGGTCATATAGAGCAGATCGTACAACACTGGATTGGTAGAAAATTTGAGGTGCTGATTTGGAACAGGTCGTACAAGAGTACGTATTTCTGGGAACAATTTTCTAGTCAGATTTATGTGGAACAGTTTGGGTGTTTGTAAGTGTTCTCTTGCTGACATATTTATATTTTGTAATTTGTGGACTTCCTGAAGCTCTAATAAATCTCTCTTTTGGTGGGTTTCCCCAAACTGAGCTTTTCCCTAGCTGGTTGCCAAAATATGAGTGTGCATGTGTTTTGTGACTATTGTTCATTGTTATTTCCCACTGTAATACTTGCTTAGTAATGTGTGTTTCTGTTGATGATATAGTTGTATGTGGGTATCATATATCAAAGTTCATTTAAGA
>JASDQU010103331.1:763267-773464 GCA_032191745.1 Picea mariana | reverse complement strand
ATTCTTTACCTATACGTTAAAGTGTACACCTTCTAAATCAAACAATAACTTAGTAGGAGTACTATTTTTCTTGTTGGGGTCATATAAACTATATTTATATTTGTTGACTTTGAAATAACCCACAATCATTCCTGAAAAAAAAATTCAATTTTATGGTGTATTTTATGATATTAATTAATGTTGTTTTTTATGATATTAATTAAGTCCATTGTGGAAGTTCTCTTTTTAATTATTTTTAAATAATTAATTACAATAATAGCTATAAAATGACTCTCTTCTATACAAATTAATAATTTTAATTAATTTAAATATTAATAAGTGGTTAAGATAAATTATTGGGTAAAGAGATTCATTTTATGATCTAGATTGAGTGAGAGATGTAATTTCCAGGCTCTAACTCTAACTTAAGTGCCATTTAAATAATAATAATAATAAATTCAAATATCCACCCTAAAAATAAAAATAAAAATTCATTATCATATTTTTTTAAGTAATTACTCATATGCACGTATATGTTAAACATCTAGATATTTTCATTTCAATTTCCTTTTATCTCTTAAATTGTCCATATTAACTCTGGATCTTTTAAGCATCTAGAAATTTGCATTTCAATTTCTTTTTATCTCTATTAAGTATTTAATAGATTCATAATTAAAATGAAGTTAAATTGATACTAGAATATTTTAATCATATTCAAATAAATAAATTAAAGAATATTGTAACCATTAAAGAATTTGAACATAATGATTTTCTTTTAATAAATTTTTTTTAGGAAAAGATTTGTTAGTGTATCTCAATAAGAAACACACCTAACATAAGAAACCCACTTAACCTATTCATCTACATATTTGTGACATAACCATGTGCATAAGTGATATCTAAACTATTGTATATATTCTACTCGACAATTCATCAGAGCAAATCTAATAAATACTGAAATATTTACTGTGAAGGTTAATTTCCTTTAAATCTCATAATTATTTAACCACTCTTTTTTTTCTTAAAATGTATGAAATATATGAAATGCAAAAAATAGAGAACATAAATAAATAATCACACACCATCCACAAATCAACAAAAACTGTAACCAAGTAAACACAATATAGGAGAAAACCCAGTTAGAAGGTGAGGTCACTCTCCTTCTTCAAATGAAAGAACAAGGAAATAGGCACTCTCTGTGGAGTTTCCTTTGACAATGTGACCTATATGGCTATTACAAAATCTCTCCTCCTTTTTTGTACTCTAAAAATATCACTTTTATGTGCTCTACTCAACTATGGAGCAAATACAATGCTAAAGAATGAAACCCCATCTCCTCCTAGTTGCCCATATTTAACATCTCTTGATAGCCATCTAGGGGTTGGGTTTTGACTTTCTCAACTCTCAATTGTGATAAGGTTTTGGACCTTCTAGAATATTCTTAAAACTCCATACGTGGCTAGCCCCATATACATAAGTAATGTGGAATGATGTGGCATACACTCATACCATGGTGGTCAAAATGGTAGGTCAACTTACAGGAGACATAACTTTTTCATACGTTCTTCAATTGACATGAATTTTGCACCATTGAATATGATCTTCAATTGACATAACTTTTTTACCATTGGATCCTAACTAAATCTAGAAGAGTTTTGACCTAGAAAAATTTCATTTGAATCCTCAAAATGCATCCAAAAGATTTCAAACTCTAATTTTCCAAACTAGGGCCTTCCATTAAAATGATCTTGCAAGCTTATTCCTCTAATTGTTTCCACTCTAAAAGTATCAATATAGATGAAAAATAATACAATGATATAATGTGTAACATACTTCCCCATTTAGGGAGGATTTTGGTCCCCAAAAGATTTATTGAATGAGGTGAGGAAATGTTTCATCTACCTTATCCCTGGATTATCACTTTTAATTTTCTAGAAGTTGTCCATTCAAACCAATTTTCCAAAGTTCATGTTGCCCCTATCATATATTTTTGGACCACTTTTACAAAATTGTGTCTTCTACCAACTCTTCCTAAGCATATGGTGCTAAGTCCTCTATGAAACGTAGGACCTGCTCCCCCTCCCGATACAACATGGAGGGCTTGTAGAGTTTGATATTCTCCACATATACTATTGAGTAAAAATCCATGTATGGGAGTATACTGAGTCTATAGACATTATCGCCTACCTTCTCCAATATCTTGAAAGGTCCATACAATAGAGCCTTGATATTCTTACCAAGACCATGTAGTTTTTCCTTCTTTAGTTGTAACCAAAATCCATCTCCCACTTTGAATGACTTCTCGGTTCTGTGTTGATCATGTATTGCCTTTTATTTTTTCTATGACTTCTTAAACATCTCTTGTGCTTGAAAATTGATTTTCCTAATATTCTCAATAAATTTTTTTTCTCTCAATGAATCTATTATGAGATCCTCCCTCACTCCTCCTTTATTTCTATATACAAGATCCAAGGGTGAAAGTGGAAAATATCCAATTAAAGTTTCAAAAGGTGAGTTACCAGTAGAAGTGTGGAATTCTTTATTATAAGAGTGCTATATGTATATCAAATTTTTATTTCATGTATTTGGATGCTTCTAATTGTAACCCCTCAAACATTTCACTAAAGTCTCATTGACAGCTTTTCTCTGCCACACTATCTATGGATAGAATATTGTAGATTTCTTCAATTTAGGGTCCATTTTCTCCCACAATCTAGTCCAAAATATATTTAGAAATATATTATTCTTGTCTAAGATGATGCTCCTTGGTATCCCAAGGTGCACCCAGACCTGTTAAATAACATGATTTTTTCTTCTTGTCCTTTGATGGTATTTTTTCAAGGCATGATAATGCACATCTTCTTGAACTTATAAACTACCAAAAATAAATAGTCATGTCTCTTCTTGGCTGTTGTTAAACCTCCCACAAAATCAATGGAAATGATTTCTCAAGGTCGATTTGGTACAATTAACGGATAGTATATACCTTGATTCATGTTACTAAGGTTGTTGGTTCAACAAAGTATACATCCTATAATATATTGTGACACAACTTCTTGAATTTCGAGCCAGTACACATACCTTTGTAAGTTGGAAAATATCTTCCAAACACTAAAATGTAGTAAAACCTTGGAGGTGTGAGCCTTTCTGATAAGTTGCAATCATTCACTTTTAGGGACATAGGTCTTGTCGAGCTTGTAGAGTAGCCCATTCTGGAAATGATATTCAACCTTTTTGTCACCTTCTTCTATATGAATTTAGCCCTATAGCTACAAAAGCACCTCCTTGAAGTGATCATATTTTATGTATGCCTCTCTGTATGCATCATGGGTAAAATGATCCATGTGAATCATAGTTCCCAAAGCTCTAATATTTATTTTGGGTGCCTTGAAAGCACGTTTTTCAACTTTTTTTTGTTTCCCTTCTTATAGTTGATGACTAGATGAAATTATAGTAAAACCCCATCCACTCGTAATGTTTGGTTTGTTGTAGATTACATTAAGCCTGCAAATATTGTAGTTGTTGTTGATCTGTGTGGATGATGGTCTCCTTTCCAATGAGATAGTGCTTCCACTTATTGACAACTTGAACCAGGGCGTAGAGTTCTTTTTCATAGGTAGGGTAGTTGAAAACTACCACATGAAATATTTTAGAATGATAGCATACATGCCTTCCTCCTTGCATCAAACAAAATCCCATATCATACCCACTTGCATATATCTCCACTTCAAAATCCTTTTTCAAGTTTGGTTATGAAATAAATCATGCTTGACTGATATTTATTTTTAGCTCATTGAAATCCTTCTTTTGATTCTTCCCCGACTCGAAACTCTTACCAGTTGTTGTTATGGTGTGGAGTGGTGAAACTACCACTGAAAATGAAGCTATAAACTTCCAAAAGTACAGTGTTTCCCAAAAAAAATATTAATTTCAATGACATTTGTAGGAACATGCCATTTCATGATGGCCTCTGTCTTTGAGGGATCTATCTTGAGCTCCTCTCCATTGATCACATACCCAAAATATACTGAAGACTGGTGAGAGAACTCATATTTCTTGAGGTTAGATAAAATTTGGTTCTTCTTGGGAGTCTCTAACACCTACATGATATGTGATATGTGATCCTCACAAGTACCACTATAAACCTATATATCATCCAAATAGAATATAAAAAATGAATATATATATGGGTGTAATACATCATTCATCGGTCACATAAATGTAGTTGGTGCATTGCATAAACCAAATGGAATAACCAACCATTCATACAAACCTTTCATTTTATTTAATGTATTCCTCCATGTGTCTTCTTCCTTGATGTGTACCTGGTGGTATAATGATTTGAGATCCAACTTGGTGAAATATTTTTGTTATTGCAACTGAACTAACAGATCATCAATCGTGGGCAGAGGGTACTGATTTTTAGTGTAATATTGTTCAATTATTTGCAGTTGATACACATTCACCAAGTCCCATCGTTCTTTGGTACAATTATGATAGGTGACCCACAAGTTCAAGTGCTTGGTTGAATCACATCTTGCTCCAAAGACTGCTAGAAATCCTTCTTCACTTTATTTTCTTCCACAACAGACTGTCTATAAAATACAATATTTGGTAATGGGGATTCTAGAAATAATTGTATTCCATCCTCCACTTCCATCTTGGGTGGTATCCTTTTAGTCTCCTGGAAAAATCCTATGTATTCATGTAGAAACTCCTCCAATTGATGTTTTTATTCTTTAGTACACTCCTCTAGGTATTCCTTCACTCTTATCGACTCATCCTCAATATGATTTTCTTTTAAGAAAATTAAAACATATTTCTTACCGGAACTAATAAACTTTATGGCTTGGTTGGCACTTACAAGTGAGATCTTTGACTTTCCTTTATGACCGTTGATGATGTAGAAATTACCATCCCTGATTATTTGGAACTAGTTGGCTCTATGCGTGGATATTTCATCCCTTATATACATGTAGGGTATTCCAGACACTACTCCACATATGTCAAGGGGTACTACATCCAATTCCATTTCATCAATAAAATCAGCACTTGTGGCAAATTTAATCCTACATTGTTTTATTACCTTGATCTCTGCATCCTTATTTACCAATCCCAATTGATACGGGTTAGGATTATCACAAACCTCCAATCCAACATTACTGACTAGATATGTTGGCATGAGATTAGCATGTGAACTAGAGTTGAACAAGCAGTCTAGCTTGGTCTTCTTGACCTAGATCTTCATTCAACTCCTTCTACACTTATGTGCATAAAATATTTTTGTCCACATTGTAGTTTCTTTCAACCTAATTTCTCAAATATATGGATAGAATATTCATTTTCTTTGCATCCTTCTTGTGGTTCTTTAGGTTTAAATCTGGATGTATCTTCCAAAATGTTTTCTTAGATCTCCCATACATATTGCAATGGTTACAATTGTTTCTAGGATCATTTCAATTATGTGTACTGGTTTTCGTCTTATTATCCTTTCCACCTTTCTAATTCTTATTTTCTTCCTTGGAAGCTTCGTGGTGCTCTTTATGCTTGGAACTCCTTGGCTACCTATTAATGTGTTTTCCTGACACCCATCAACTAGGTAATCAAGGCACATATTTGAACTTATTCCCGTTTCAAATGGAGACCAATATTTTCAAATTTAGAAAGTAACAAATAACCTCAATCTATTGATTAAAAATACCCAAAAAGTTTTAAGAATTCAGAACTAGTTTTAGTATTGCAATTCTTATTCACAAAAGGCCAATGGGGATGGTTTCTCTTATGAAAAAAAAGAAGAAAATAAAATAAAATAATAATAAGGTTGGTTATTGTAGGCCAAAAATATAATAAAATCATTATTATGAACAATACATGAGACGGTCCACACAAAGTTACCCACTTAAAGAGAACTGTGGCCTCAAAACGATAACTCTAGACCGTAAAACCCATATTTTTGCATAAAAAACATGAAAATGAACCCCTGAATAAAAAATCGGTGCGATGGATAGCACCATTTTTTCTAGCCTCGGTTAAAATTAAAAAAAATATTAAGCATTGCCTTAAAAACTCATATGCTTGCTTAGAAAAACCTTAAAATCAACACCTAAATCAAAGTGTGATGCTACCTAAAGCAATTGTTTTTCTAAACGTTAAAATTATAGCTCATTTGAAATATTATCCTTAACAATCGGTACCATTAGAACCAAAACCTAAAAATCAACCATCAAATTGAAAAGTATTGTTATCAGTAATACCCATTGTTTCCAAACTTTAAGCAATAATAATTTTAAACATAAGCCTTAAGAATTTGTACCATTGCAATAAAGTCTCCTTGTTTTCAATGGGGGATCAAAATTGCAATATTTTTTAAAGTGTTGTAAACTAGTAACATCCACATTATGAAAGTGGTTGATATATGTCGATCGATGCCATTAATTTGGAAAGGTGTAAAATGGTGCCCAACGGCGTATATCAACCACTTTTATAAAGTGGTTGTTTCTAGTTGACGACAGACATGCCTTGGGAACAACCATTAATATATTAATACATAATACGTAGTTAATTAATTAATTATCACCTTAATGTAATATACAATAATAATTTATTAATTTAATACATTAATGTATTGTATTAATGCATGAATGTATTTAAAGAAATGGTCTATTAACATATTAATTAAACATATGACATAAATGTAATATATAATAAGAATGTATAAATACAATGTATAAATTAAAGTATTAATTTACATTAATGTATAATGTAACCTACTAATTAAGTGATACATCAATAATGTAATGTATTAATTAATTAATACATTTATACAATATTAATTAATGCACTCATAAAGTATTAATACACTAATAAAGTAATACATTATTACAATATTAATACTTTAATAAATTACATAATAATACAATATTACAATAATAATACATTAAATACATTAACAATACATTATTATTGTAATAACAGATTAAATACAAGTTATTGCACACAAGGTTAAAATACATTAATAAGACATTATTACATTTAATATATATTAATAGATTATTAAAGTAGTAATACATTAATATATTAATACATTAAAGTATTAAAGTATAATACAATATAATATATTATTTAAAAATTAATATATTATTTAAGTATTAATGCATTAAATAATTAATATTTTAATACTTAAATAATTATACTTTAATTTGTATTAATGAACTAGCACTATTAGCTTTTATAGCTTGAGAGGTACTCCACATGTTTTGTCTTGTATGCGGAAGTAACCTTGCATTTGCACTATTAAGCACTTGACTTTTTAATAGGCGTTTTATAAAGTTGTAATAAAGTGACTCTTTTATTAAAGTCACTTTTTGTAAAAGTGACCTTCTAATATTTTATTAAAGTGACTTTATGTCATAAAGTGCACTTATGTCAGAAAGTGAAAAATTACTTTAGTAAATGTAAGTGATTTATTTTGAACGGAATGAATCATTTCCCTTGATCTTGTAAATACAAGATTATATATTGATCATTGGATTTAGGGATGGGGAAGGTGAAAATTCATTTTCAAATTATTAAAGAAAGCATAGGGTAGTGTGCAAGACAAGTAAAGAGATATTTGAGAGAGAGTTTGGAAGAAAGTGTGGGCAACAAATTTGGCATGATTTTAAAGAGAGATTGGGCACAAATCCCAATACAAAATTATGTATAAAATTTGTTCAAATATATTGTTGTGAGGGAAGTCGTACTGTATGAATCCATACAAAAGAGAAGTGGGAATGGTTTTCAAGGCAAGTGAGGCATGGAAATCGAGGCACCTTGAGGGTATTTGTTGTTGAAGGATGGTCATATAGAGCAGATCGTACAACACCGGATTGGCAGAAAATTTGAGGTGCTGATTTGGAACAGGTCGTACAAGAGTACATATTTCTGGGAACAGTTTTCTAGTCAGATTTATGTGGAACATTTTGGGTGTTTGTAAGTGTTCTCTTGTTGACATATTTATATTTTGTAATTTTTGGACTTCCTGAAGCTCTAATAAATCTCTCTTTTGGTGGGTTTCCCCAAACTGAGGTTTTCCCTAGCTGGTTGCCAAAATATGAGTGTGCATGTGTTTTGTGACTATTGTTCATTGTTATTTCCCACTGTAATACTTGCTTAGTAATGTGTGTTTCTGTTGATGATATAGTTGTATGTGGGTATCATATATCAAAGTTCATTTAAGACAGGAATATGTGTTTACTAAGTGTTTGAAAAAAGTCTTATGGAGTTAGTATGTTTTTGTTATTGATTTTCTACATGGTATCAGAGCAAGTGCTCTGACTTACAATGGGTAGTGCTATTTTGGAAAGGATTTGAAAGGGGAAAATTGGTTGTTTTTTTTGTTTTAACGGTTTATAGGGAGATGTCTTCTTGCATCAATTATGAGGACCGGTTGGAAGGGATTTCCCACTATTCGCAATGGAAAGTCAAGATGTCAACTATTCTTAGGGAGAACAAAATTTGGAGCTTTGTTATCACCATAGTAGTTTTTCCTACAACATACCCTATTTATTTAGATGTTCATGAGGGAAAGCAAGACAAAGATCAAAAGTTTATTCTGGATGGAGTGAAGGACTCACTTATCCCACAATTAGTTGAGAAGAATACAACTTATGAGATGTCAGAGACACTGAAAAACTTGTATGTGGCAAAGAATGAAAAATGGAAGATACCCTTAAAGGAAACATTGCATGATACTAAGATGTCTAATGGTGAGAGTGCAACATATTATCTGACTTAGGTAGCACATGTGAAAGATCAGTTGGATACAGTTGGGGAGGTCATTTTAGATTCAGGGTTGGTGAGGATATCCTTGAAAGGATTCACCAAGAAATGGAAAGTCCTTATGAAGTGTGTGGTGGGTCGGGAACATTTACCATACTGAAGCAGAATATGGAATGATTTCACTCAGGAGGAGATCCAGGAAGGATCTTAGAGCAGAGGACAGAAGGGAGATAGAGCTAATGAAGGGAACATGGCTCTTGTGACAAAGAGAAAAAGAAAGAAGTAGGGGACTTTCAGGAAAGACTTGAGCAAATTCATATGCTTCGTTTGCAAGAAGTATGGCCACCTTACAACCTAGTGTCTGAGGAGGAAGAAGAAGAAGGAGGAGAAGGAAGGGCTASTTGCAATGAYAATAACATCAATAGAGGACTTTGGAAACATGTTTGAGAGGGAAGTATCATTGTTCACTCTTGTGTCAAGTGTCAAGAGTACTGGATTTGTGAGTGACAGTAGTTGTGTCTTTGAAAGTGGAGCCTCATGTCATATGACTAGAATATCGTGTATATTTCTTAGTATCACAGAGACAGGTCCATACTAACTAGTCGAAATTGAAGGCGTAATGGAACGAGTAGTACATGGAGTTGGAAGGGTTAGATTCCAGCTCGAGTTTGGAGAACTCATGGAGGTTGATGGATTTTTATTTGTACCAAAGATTAGGGTTAACCTTCTCTTGGTGTCAACCTTGCGAGATGTTGGATATGCATCAATGTTCAAGGGTGGATATGTCTTTATCTATAGAGATGGAGAGTATCCGGTTGAGCCACAGTTGATTGGTGATTGGGTTGATAGGTTGTACATTGTAGGAGTACAACCTACACTTGGAGATGAGTTGGATGAGGAGAAAGAGGCTCCTAAGACTATAGTGGGCCCAAGGATTCAATCTCGATATCCGAGGCAAGAGAGGGAGTCTCTTCTAAGAACCGAGAGGAGGCTCAACTGGTGTGAGTGGACAAGAGCTCAGGGTTCAATGGATTTTCTTAAGAGCTTAGGGTTTAGAGTGGTTTCTAGGAGGAGGTCTTCACGATCAATTTCAGTGTAGGTGTTGAGGTTGACTCCACGTTCAGAGGGAGATCCTACGGCAAATAGTGTGATGGACTTGAGGATAAGACCAGGTGATGGTGATGGCAGTGAGTACCACCCTCGCTAAGAAGGAATGTTATCTTTTATAGCTTGGGAGGTACTTTGCATGTTTTGTATTGTATGTGGAACTGACCTTACATTTGCACTACTAGGCACTTAACTTTGTAATAGGAATTTTATAAGTTGTAATAAAGTGACTTTTTGTAAAAGGGACCTTCTGATATTTTATTAAAGTGGATTTATGTCATAAAGTGGAAAATTACTCTAGTAAATGTAAGTGATTTATTTTGGAGGGAATGAATCATGTCCCTTGATATT
>JASDQU010103331.1:687385-754777 GCA_032191745.1 Picea mariana | reverse complement strand
GGATCATTTGCATACGTGGCAATGGCGCACTTCTGGGAAACCATCGCTCCCACTTTTCTATGGTTCTAGGTGGCCACGGTGCCCATATAGGAAACCACCATTGCCACTTGTTCAAAATGGAAAATGTGTCATGCAAAAACTAAAAACTACATAGCCACGCAGGACAGAGTGCTGACAACTGAAAGTAACTTGAAAGAAAAAACATGGCCATCTTTCCATGGCTACCAAAATGAGAGGAGAACAAAGCCCGAGACAAGAAAACATTAGAAACTTGGTCCGAGCCGCGACCCGACGTAGACTCGGTGCGCATGTGCTTTTTCCTTGTCGCGTTCCGCTATGGCCTGTCGATGATCTTGTAGGAAAGCCATTAGGGTGTCCACTCGGCTCTAGCGGTCTGCGTCCCTGTTCTGTATGTCGCGCATAGCTGACTTGACCTCCCCCGGGTCCTTTTTGAGGTCACTCAGAGTATCCATTATCGTTGTTCAATCATCGCACCTGTCACAGAGGGGTCGAAGGTGGGAGGAATGCGGAGAGTCAGAAGAGGAGGGAGGAGAGAAGGCAGGATGAGGAGGGGAGGTTGGATAGGTGGGTCAGTGAGGGGGGAGGGGGGAGGTGGTGCGAAGCCCAACGAGTTACCAAGGTGGTTGAACCACTCGACCCTATAGGCGTAGGGGTTCGAGAGAGGGGAGAGGTCAGGGGTGAGCTCGTAAAGTGGTTGGGCAGGTGTGGGCACAACGACAAGAGCTAAGATAGGGGGGAAATCAGCTTCAGCGGGGGCGGGAGCAGCTTCAAGGGGGGGAAATCAACACCGGGGGGGGGGAATTCGGCTTCCAGATGAGGGAAATCGACTTCAGGAGGTGGGAAAGAGGCTTTAGGGGGAGAGTCGGGTATGGGCGGCTTTCTTCCCCTGGCCTCATACCAGGCGACCCCTCGTTTTTCCTTGCCTCTGAGTTGGGGAATGATGAGAGCTAGTGACACCCTAGGAAGGAAGACTCTAGGGGTCGGCGAGCCTGGAGAGAGGGGGCGCAAATGCAACCTGGAAGTCGAGTGGAGGTTGATCCAGAGACTGTTTGTGAAACTATGGAAAGGGAGAACCAAGGAGGTGTGGTTCTACGAATTGTGAGGGGGCGAGTGAGGAAAAGAGCATCCAATCTCGAATTTAGGAGCAAGCAAGCCAGTTTGGAGTAGATGTGACCGAGGAAGCCCCCTGCACAGCGCCATGAACACTCATGTTGTCGCAAGAGTTAACTCGAGGCGGTAATAGAGCCAAGCCGTAGCACAATTTTAATGAAATAATAAATCATTGCTTAGAGCTTGACCTGGATTGCTACAAGACAATCCCCGAGGTAACCTAAAACCTGCTTTAAAGTGTGTTTCTGACCTAATACACTCAGAGAGGGTACTCTCAATAGCCAAAGGATTTTTACTCAAAAAATATTCAGTAATCACAGTAAGAAGGCCATATTTCTTATTTAAGACAAGATATTTTGATAAGGTTGGTGGTTGCATAGATTTGAAAAGGCCTATTGGGTGATGGAGTCAAGTGAAAACCAAAGAAAAGGGGTAATAGTAGTGATCGTGTTACTTGAGGGAAATGAGGCAAAGTAAGTCTATGTTTTAGCAATCGATAATCAAGATATGGTAGTAGAAAATAAAAGGAAAAGACCATCATAGTGAAATCATCTTACAAGGATGAATTTTCACTACAACTTTAGAGGAAAAAGACTGGAGGCCAATAACTAGGTGCAGAGCACTAATCTTGAGCGAATTCTGACTAGTCATCATTGAAACACAACACATATCAACCGTGTGTAAGGAGCATGCAAAATGAATTCCAAACAAATTTTAACTCACTTGATAAAAGAAGAGATAGACAATATGAATGTAACAAGAGGGAGAACATACTGAAGGAATTAACCGTGATGAATTTCACATATCAAGTGAACACATGTTTCCAGCATTACGATATTCCAGATCTTCAAAATAACTCAGTTTTCAATAGAATCCCTCTTCAAAACAGGTCCCNNNNCCCCCCCCCCCCCCCCCTCTCTCATCAAAGAGATATACAATATATAATAATTCAACGTATAAAAAATGAGAAACTACCTCAAAACCAATTCAGAAACGAACTGGCAGTTGTTTAACTGAAATCTGGGCGTGTTCCTACATTTCTGGGCCATGTCTGCAACACCATATTGCGGGGAACTTTTGCCTACCTTCCCGAGCTCTAAATTCGTATCTGAATATACCACTAAAAATCTTAGGATTTGTAGATGTCAATCAACTATTCAAACGTGTAAAACAACCTCTCCAAGGTTGAGAACAGTGAGTTTTCCCACGGGAAATTTTTTTGGAAAAACCTGTGATTTCGGTGGCTAACAGGACGAAAATAGGGCTATCTTAGCCATGGAAAGTCCTAGTTTTTGGAAGCTAATAGTGTGATCTCAGAGCGTCGTAAGCCACTGAAAGTCCAGAAACCCCAATTTCGTCTTTCGAGTTTCGGGGAAACAGAGTAATGGTCAAAATCTAATGTTGGCCAAACCCCCGATTGCTGAAAACCCAAAATGGTGACGTGGAATTTATGTAAAACCTTATTATAGCGATTTTATTGTCGTTTATAGCATTGTTTTATTAACTCCTCATGACTTGATTTCTGGGTAAAAACGCATCTACACTTTCGACAGCTAAGGGCATATGAAACTTGAGATTTAAGCTACCAAAAGTCTGTACTTTCGGTAGCTAAACACTATAATTTTTTTCCTCCTAATCTACCGAAAGCCAAAATTTCAAAATTTGTTCCAACATCTCCCATGCCGCAGAGCTTACAATTCGTGTGGCCTGTGGGAATTAAATGGAGAATGGAGGGTGGCGGCGGGATGTTTAAACTCATGAGGTTACTGGAGTGGGGTGACAAAGTTGGACGAATGCCAAGTGGCATGCAGCCTAGCCAGGTGGCCTCCTCGTGTTGTGCGCACATCATTGACTCGGAGGCACCCCATCCAGGGATCGATATTTGGTGTGGGGTATGTTCTTGTAGGCAATGACTATGGGGTGAGAGGGATCAGTGGATGGGGAACTAGAGAAGACTCCTTCTTCCAACTCGACACCAAAAGTTTCCAACAAGTCCGCAAATGGATTTGTCGTTCTTCTTACATGAGATGGGATGATTACCCATTGAAGCTAGAGGATTGATTTGATTCTTCATAGTCCATTCATGAGTCTCCATCTTGGAGATATTTTCTCAGGGTTTTCCCTGTTGAGAATATGTGAGAGGAGATTTTTAACAATTTGTGAGTCACCTTCTGCGATGATGAGAAAATCTCTTTCTATGTGGCCTATTGTAGACCACATAGGAGGCCCCATATTTCCGCAGTGTTGTTGGTGTTGTGCCCAATATTGTCTGCCATGATATGGAGGATTCCCCCTTTACTATTTTGAATGATTGCTCTATAGCCTGCGGGTCCTGGATTCCCTTTGGAGGCCCCATCAAAATTTAGTTTGTAGCAGCCCCTAGGCGGAGCTTCCCAATGAGTGGGGCTATGCTTGCGACCTACAACAACAACATGCCTATTAGGAGTGGGGTGGATATTGAGAAGCTAGGCACTGAGGATGGTATTCTCATTCGGTGGGCCATTTAGATCCTATTCCATCCAGGGGCACAACGAGAGTGTTTCATTGATATTGGTGTGGATTGTGAGCCACACTTCTTGCCAGGTCTTGGTAACTGATTTAAATATTCTTCTGTTCCATTCTTTCCATATTTTCCAGAGAACGAAACCTGGTAGCATCTTCCAGATTCTATTGAGGATAGGGGAATGCAAGGTCTTTCTTCAACACTCTTTGATAGTTTGCCTAAGACCTTTGCAGTTCCTGTCTGTATTTCTCATAATGTTGGCACTATGATCCCATATGCACGAACTGTAGGTGCACAGGTTTAGGAAATGGTTTTGAGTTTCTTCCTCTAAGACGCATAACTGACACCAGGAAGGATGGATGTAATGTCCCTAAGGCCGATCCCTGTTGTAAATCATGTCTATGAAGTATAAAACTTGCATTATGAATTGTAATTATGTTTTATAGGCTAGTGAGCCAAGTTTATATAAGTTGGTGGGCTTATGTGTTATTAGGCCGGAGAGCCTAGGTGTTAAGGCCAGGAGCCTGCTTTTGTATATGTAATCATGCAGAACATTAATAAAAATATAAACACCACTACGTGCAGACTGACCATGATGAATGAGTGATGGGGTACTAAGCTTCCACAAAGTGGGTAAGGGATTAGGAGCTGGAAGGTTGGAAAGAGACGCTAAGTGTAAAGCCTAGGGGCTTAAGTCCTTGGGAATAATATTTTAATATTATTCCAAAAGCCATGTGAAATGTGATGTTTTATCCTAAGTTTTTTGGAAGGATGAGTGACTTCCAAATGGGAAGGAACAAGCTTCATGGGTGACAAGTGTCAACCCAAGTGCATGTAGTTAAAACCAGAGAAGTGAGCCATGTTGGGGGTTCCTCCTCCATTCGACTGTCGATTGTCTGAACTATGAATCCCGTGGCCCCTGTATTTGACCTCTGCATACCCTCACATAGGTTGGAAACCAGAAAACCGTAATGTTTTCCTGAGAAGCCGAGGTATCAGTTGTCTGAACCATTTGAGTCTGTGTTCGACCTCTGCATTAATTCCTTGTCATGCACCCTGAAACCAGTGACAAACCCGTGGATTGAGCCGCGTCACCTATGTACACTGTGAGCCCAGCCCATTCTCTCTTGCAAAGTCTATTCTATACCCAAACTGTCTTTGGGTTGCCACCTTCTGTTTTTCCTGAGTGGAATTGACCAGTTGTTGTTGTTGTTATCCTCACCTTGCGGAAATTGGGTTGAACCTAGTTGAAGAGGAAGGTTGTAAGGCATGTGAGCAACTCCCTCTAGGTGAGAGAGTTTGTTGGGAAGTGGTTTTCTCCCAAGGAGAGTCCAGCACCAGCTACGGAGCTCTGAGACTTCCTGATCCAGCCTGTTGTCGAGACCTAGAGAGGGAGGTGAAGCACTGATGGACTGTTCTTGTGAAGGTGTATACTCCTGAGTGGAATAGGCATGTGCGGAATGAGAGTCCATGAGTAGTGGGCGTAAGAAGGCATCCTGGGAAGAAACCTTCCGGTTATTCTGTGCAGTTTTCCCTGTAACCTCAGCCTAGACTAGGATTCCTTGCCTTGGGTGGAGCTTAGTCCCATCTCGGGGGTGACCCACTACTAAGCATGATGAGTAGCGTGGTCTAAGGCTGGGAGGTTTGTGGAAGGCCTGCACGTAGTTGGTGGAATTACCACGGTTTCAAAGATAAGTATCATCTTATGCTTAATATTATGTTTTGCATGCCTGTGATGCTTATATGTATCATGTATTATGTTGTGCATATGAATTATTGTTAATGCTAGGGATTATTTATGTTAGCAGTAATCTTGTGCTTACTCTGAGTTAAATGTGTTTAAATTGATTTAAATTCATGTTATTAATTAAGTATGAGAATGATGTTGTTCCACACAGTAGTGTTTTACCAGCCAGTGGGATGACGGCCTGGGGATGTTACAGTTTGGTATCAGAGCCTAGTTTCAACGCTGAGCCTGGATGGGTCAGATAAGTGGTCTTTGGACCAAGGTTTTGAGAAGGAAATGGTATCTAGAGGACTAATTTCAGACCTCAGAATGTATCTGAGGGCCAAGATGTTACTTGGATGTGTTAAGAAGCTCAGGAGGAGTAGCGGCGGATTAAACTGCAGCCGGTGTGGTAATTGACCATGGAGAGATAGAAATCCACACCAAAAGTGTTGGAGACATTGGATCTGTTCCGGAGGAAAGGCGAACCCTCACGACCATCAGATCTGGAGAACATGCACAAGGCTTAAAATCCTTTGGAGTTGCACAGGAGTATGGAAATTGTGATACGCGAAATCTTGAATTCGTCAGGACCATCCATCAGAAAGGATGCATGGAGAGCGATCAACCTTTTACTGACTCGTGACTTGAAATGGTCTAAGGGTGAGTTCATGATAATTCACGAAACACGAATTCACGATTAGATCACAACCATTGATCAAGGAGAGATCTAGACTGTTAATTGTTTAGGAAGAATTTCAGCATTTCGGGAGTTCGGTTGTCGGGAAAAGTGGATTGTGCTGATGCGCAAACTCCCAAAGCCCGAAATCACAAAATCCCGAAGAGCCAAAGTAGTGGGTCGAGTTGGCGTCACTGAGATGGAAGTATACACATGGGTGTGTACCATGTGCAAGTGGGTCAAAAATAAAAGTGAACATCGTGGGACCTTATGAGGTCGTGAAGGTAACGTGGACCATCTTAAGTACACCGCATGTCACCACTAAGGTTAGTGGCAGCTATGTTGTGGGCCCAGAGGGAGAGAGGTTGGAAGTTCAGGAGTTGGGAGTTGGAGAGGCAAGCGAGTGCAAGAACCTCCAGGACCAAAACCCCGAAACCCGAAATCCCGAAGCCTCGAAATCCTGAAATCCCAAAAACTTTGATGATGAAAAGACCATAGTGGATTTCATCCTTTGGAGTATGAGTAAATGTGGACCGTTGATCCACCCAATTGCGTGAAATCAATAATCGAAACTCCGGAAGATAGTTCTATGTGCCTTAAAGAAAAAAAATAATAATAATAAATTACGAAGGCCGAAAATCCGGGTAGCGCCTAGTGGTCTAGCATTGGTCACGACTCGTGATTGCATGGGTTAGGGACTAAGAATGAGGGGGCTATCATTCAAAATTTACAGAGCCGAACAGAGCTCAGAAAATTCATGGAATCAAAATGTTTTCTTAGTCATGTTGGCTTATGAATGTTGTAGTTTTATTAACGGGTTAAGGCTTGACAAACTTCGGTTGACTGCACGTTGTGTGTGCAGAGTTCAATGAGTGTCAAGACAATCGTAAATCGACAACGAGTATAGAAATGGAAGAGGTATTGATTGCCTCCAATTCATAGAACAAAAGATAAGGAAGGGATGTCAACTTGAGATTTGAAGGATCGAACTCCAATGGGCACGGAAAAGAGATGGATAAGGAATGACATATGATGAAAATCATTGAAAGATTACAGAGAGAAGCCCAGGCTTGCTAAGACGATAGCCAAAAGCTCATGAGGATCAGGGATCGATAGGGTGAATTCAACTTGAAGATGTTTAAGAACCTGGAAAGAATAGAAAGGAAATTGGAAAATGAGAGTGGCACAAGCAAAACAGGGAGTCGCAGGACCCCTGAGAGAGAAAGAAGATCGAGGAGTGGTATTAGACATCGTCGTCTCTCCCCAAAGCATTCCGATAAGGAAGCACATAGTAGTTCAAACCCATCCCCTACCAGAAAACACTGAAGATCTGGAGTGGATGAATTGAAAGGGGAGATGAATAAGATTAAGCCTCCTATGTTTGATGGAGAACATAAGAAGGAGGAAGATGTTGAAACATGGTTTCTTGGCATGAGAAAATATTTCCAACTGCAGAATTATTCCTCTCAAGCAGAAGGAAGAATTACGATGTATCAACTAAAAGGAAAAGCATCCATGTGGTGGGACTAGCTTGTGTAGGTGCAACACGTTAGAGAGAAAGATATCACATGGAAGGAATTCAAGAGGTATTTCGAGAGGAAATACCTGACTAAAAGATACTATGACAGAAAGATGAAGGATTTCTTCGAACTCAAGCTAGGCAACATGACCATTGATAAATACGAACGAAGGTTTTTGGAAATACTGAAGTATGTTCTGTTCATCAAAGATGAGTCTATCAAGATTTAGAGGTACCTGAGTGGATTACCACCTCCCATTGGTGACATGATTCAGTATGATGATCCTAAGACTATGAAAGAAAAAATAAGAAGAGCGAAATTCTTATATGAGAAACAAAGAGAAAAGCCTACCTTTCAGAAGGCTTAGGATGACCAGAAGAAGTTTAAGAAAGAACAGAGGCAGAAGGGAAACAAACCTCCCTTTTTTAAAAATAGTCCTCATGGACATCCATCGTTTAGAGAGCCGAGAATGACTGAAGTGGGAGAACAAAGGCTAAGACAGATGCCCATTCAGTGTTGGGGATGTAAAGAGAACCACAAGTACAGAGATTGTCCTCATAAAAATGGCAAAGCAAGAGCTGTCCATAATGTTCAACAAGCTGAAACAGTGGAGGACATGGGCAGTAGAATTCCAAGGATCTATGTGGCCCTAGACAACAAGCAAGTTGAATTTCAGTTGCACATGATTAAAGTGGAAGGTATGATTAACAACCAACCAATTACTATTTTAGTTGATTCAGGGGCTAGCCATAGTTATATAGACCCTAGAGTGGTAGAAAGTTTGCATTTGATAAGAAGAAAACATAAAAAGTCTTGGTTAGTTAAGTTGGCTATAGGGACCAAGAGGAAAGTTACTGAGTTGTTTAAGTCCTGTCCAGTGGACATGAAGGGATTGAGCATGAAGGATGAATTGAATATTCTGTCGTTAGGCTCTTATGATTGTTTAATTGGGATGGACTAGTTGGACCAACACCATGACCTCCTAGACTATCGTAACAAGGAATTTACATGCCTGGATGAGGAGGGGAATCGAAAAATAGTCCAAGGAATTCCCAGAGGTGTGGTTGTTAGAGAAATCTCAGCAATGCAACTGAAGAAGTGATACAAAAAAGGCTGTCAATTATTTGCAGCCCATGTGGGGTAAACGCCTAAGGATAAGGTGTCAAGTGTTGAGGATAATGATGTACTTAAAGAGTTTGAAGATGTATTCCAGGAAGTACCTGGACTACCTCCGAAGAGAGATATCGATTTCTCTATAAATTTGATGCCTGGAGCAACTCCAATGTCGAAAGTTTCTTATAGAATGAGTACGCTGGAGATGAAAGAGTTGCAATTGCATCTTGAAGAGCTTCTAAAGAAGGGGTACATTCACCCAAGCGTGTCACCTTAGGGTGCCCCATTCCTGTTCATGAAGAAGAAGGACGAGACGTTGAGGCTGTGCATTGATTTCAGTCAGTTGAACAAAGTAACGGTCAAGAACAAGTATCCCCTGGAGAGGATCGAAGATTTTTTCGATCAGTTGAAAGGTGCAAAAATATTTTCTAAGATAGATCTCAAATCGGGATATCACCATGTAAGAATAAAATATGAGGACAAAAAACAAGACCTTTATAAAAAGGTATGGGCATTACGAGTTCACAGTGGTACCATTTGGGCTGTCGAACGCACCTGTTGTTTTTATGTGCTTGATGAATGGTGTATTGAAGGACTATATAGACAAGTTTGTCATAGTCTTCCTGGATGACATTTTGGTGTATTCCAAGTCAGAGGAAGAGCATGAAAAACACCTGAGGATGGTTTTGCAAGTGTTGAAATTACACCAGCTGTATGCCAAGTTGAGCAACTGCTGGTTTTATCGAAGGCAGATCCATTACTTGGGGCACATTATTTCAGAAGAAGGGATCGTTGTGGATCCTGAGAAGGTTGAGGCCATCAGAGAATGGTTAGCGCCAAGGAATGTGGCGGAAGTTAGATCCTTTATGGGTCTAGCGGGCTATTATAGAAGGTTTATCACAGGGTTCTCAAAGATAGCTCACCCTATCACTTCCTTGCAAAGGAAAGAGAAAAAGTTTTAGTGGACTGAAGAGTGTGAGAAAAGTTTCCAGTGATTGAAGCAACTGTTAACCAACGCTCCAATATTGAGAATTGAAGATCCAAATGTGGATTTAGTGGTGTGCACAGCTGTGTGTAAAGAAGGGTTGGGAGGAGTTCTCAGTCATAATGGATTTGTAATCTGTTATGAGTCTAGGAAGCTTAAAGAGAACGAAAAGAATTATGCCACTCACAATTTGGAGTTGGCAGCAATCATTCACGCTCTAAGGAAATGGAGACATTACCTCATGGGAAGGAGATTTGAATTGAGAACAGACCACAATAGTCTGGAATATTTGTTTGATCAACCATCCTTAAATGCTAGACAAAGTAGGTGGCTGGAATTTCTGTGTGAATACGACTTTGAGATCAAGCATATCAAAGGAAAGGAGAATAAAGTGGCTGATGCACTCAATAGGAGGGTGCATGAATTACATGCTACAACCATTAGCATGTATTGGACTGATATTAAAAGCAGAATTATGGAAGCTGCAAATACAGATCTGCAGTACAAAGAATTGGTAGCCAAGCTACAACAGGGTAAGATGCCACAGAAGATGGAAATTTATAAATTGGAAATAGATGGAATATTGTTGTACAAGAACAAAATTTTTGTATCCAATGTCCAGTGCTTGAAACAAATGATTTTGGAGCAGATGCATAATGTGGCTTATGCAGGGCACCCTGGATATCAGAAAATAGTAGAAGTAGTCAACAGCCATTAATTTTGGCTGGGTATGAAGAGAGAGATCGTTGAATACATCATCAGATGTATGGAGTGCCAGAAAGTTAAATTTGAGCATAGGCACCCAGCAGGGTTGCTGCAACCTTTACCCAATCCTGAGTGGAAGTGGGAAGTAGTAACAATGGATTTTATTACAGGATTGCCCGGAACAACCAAGCTGCATGATTCGATCATGGTAGTGGTGGACAAGCTTACAAAAGCTACCCATTTTATTGCATTGAAAACTACTCACAAGGCAACATATGTTGCTGATATTTTCATAGAGGAAGTGGCACGATTGCACAAAATTCCTAAAACGATTGTGTCCGACAGAGAACCGAAATTCACCTTGAATTTCTAGAAAGGATTGTTCAAAGGATTCAAAATGAATCTAAACTTTAGTACAACTTATCATCCTGAGTCTGATGGACAGACAGAGAGGGTGAACAGAGTAATAGAAGACATACTGAGAATGTATGTGATTGACAAACCATAAAGATGGGAAGACTACCTGCACTTGGTAGAATTCACCTACAACAATGGGTATCATGCATCGTTGAAGATGAACCCATTTGAAGCACTTTATGGAAGAAAGTGAAATACTCCAGTGAGCTGGGATAATCCAGCTGATAGAGCAGTAGTTGGGCCAAAGTTTCTCAAGGAGATGGAGGACCAAATGATAAAAATTAAGCAGAATTTGAAAGCTACCCAAGACAGGTAAAAAAGTTATGATGATAAGAATAGAACCCACAGAGAGTTCAAAGTGGGTGATTATGTTTTCCTGAAAGTGAAAGCTAACATGAGTTCCCTAAAGTTGGGAAGTTGCACCAAGTTTGCAGCCAGATTTTGTGGGCCATTTGAAATCCTGGAAAGGATAGGGCTAGTTGCATATATGCTTGCATTACCTGCATCTATGAATGTACATAATGTGTTTCATGTTTCATTGCTTAAGAAATATATACCATATGTTAATCATGTTATCGATTGGAATGTGATTCAGGTGGAACAAGAAGGTGTCCTGCAAGTGCATCTTGTGCGCATATTAGACAGGAAAAACAAACAGCTCCAGAATTGAGCTATAGGGCCTGTAAAGGTCCAGTGGACCTGGTACGGTCCCGAGGACACGACATGGGAGCATGAAGATGTTATGCGAGCAGAGTAACCACATATTTTTGAAAATTTTGAAAAGCTTGTAGATGCAGTGTAAAGTTGGACTGAGGACAGTGCAAAAATAAGGGGAGGGGATTGTAATGTCCCCAAGGCCGAGACCTGTTGTAAATCATGTCTATGAAGTATAAAACTTGCATTATGAATTGTTATTATGTTTTATAGGCTGGTGATCCAAGCTTATATAAGATGGTGGGATTATGTGTTATTAGGCCAGAGAGCCTAAGTGTTAAGGCCGAGAGCCTGCTTTTGTATATGTAATCATGCAGAACATTAATAAAAATATAAACACCACTGCGTGTAGACCGACCACAATGAATGAGTGATGGGGGACTAAGCTTGCACAAAGTGGGTAAAGGATTGGGGGCTGGAAGGTTGGAAAGAGAGGCTAAGTGTAGAGCCTAGGGGCGTAAGTCCTTGGGAATAATATTTTAATATTATTCCAAAAGCCATGTGAAATGTGATGTTTTATCCTAAGTTCTTTGGAAGGACGAGTGACTTCCAAATGGGAAGGAACAAGCTTCATGGGTGTCAAGTGTCAACCCAAGTGCATGCAGTTAAAACCAGAGAAGTCAGTCATGTTGGGGGTTCCTCCTCCATTCGATCGTTGATTTTTTGAACCGTGAATCCCGTGGCCCCTATATTCGACCTTTGCATACGCTCACGCAGGTTGGAAACCAGAAAACTGTAATGTTTTCCTGAGAAGCCGAGGTATCAGTCATCTGAACCGTTTGAGTCTGTGTTCGACCTGTGCGTTAATTCCTTGTCATGCACCCTGAAACCAATGAAAAACACGTGGATTGAGCCATGTCACCTATGTACAATGTGAGCCCAACCCATTCTCTCTTACAGAGTCGAGTCTGTACATGAACTATCTTTGGGTTGCTACCTTCTGTTTTTCCTGAGTGGAATTGACCAGTTGTTGTTGTTGTTATCGTCACCTTGCAGAAATTGGGATGAAACTAGTTGAAGAGGTAGGTTGTAAAGCCTGTGAGAAACTCCCTCCAGGTGAGAGAGTCTGCTAGGAAGTGGTTTTCTCCCAAAGAGAGTCCAACACTAGCTACAGAGCTCTGAGACTTCCTAATCCATCTTGTTTTCAAGACCCAAAGAGGGAGTTGAAACAATGATGGACTGTGCTTGTGAAGGTGTATACTCCTAGGTGAAACATGAATGTAGGGAACGAGAGTCCATGAGTAGTGGGCGTAAGAAGACATCTTGGGAAGAATCCTTCCAGTTATTCTGTGCAGTTTTCCTTGTAACCTCAACCTATACTAGGATTCCTTGCCTTGGGTGGAGCTTAGTCCCAGCTTAGGGGTGACCCACTGTTGAGCATGATGACTAGTGTGGGCTAAGGCTGGGAGGTTCATGGAAGGCCTGCATGTAGTTGGTGGAATTACCACAGTTTCAAACATAAGTATCAACTTATGCTTAATATTATGTTTTTCATGCCTGTGATGCGTATATGTATCATGTATTTTGTTATGCATATGAATTATTGTTAATGCCAGGGATTATTTATGTTAGCAATAATCTTCTGCTTACTCTGAGTTAAATGTCTTTAATTTGATTTAAATGCATGTTATTAATTAAGTATGAGAATGATTTTGTTCCGCGCAGTAGTGTTTTCTCGACCAGTGGGATGACGGCCAGGGGAAGTTACAACGGATGAACCCCCTTTTCCTTAAATCGTCCCAGGTGATAATGTTGTTGTGCGCCACTAGCCAGAGAAAGGTGCTAATTTTCGGTCAGTATTTCGTGTCCCAAATATTGCTCCACACCTCTTCCCGACGCAAGGTTTTGTGACCAACTTTTATGTGGTAAGCCTCTTGAATGTTGAAGGCACCTGTGGTGGAGTGTCCCCATTTGATAATATCCTATCCTTGTTGAATTAAAATTTTCCTTGAATCGAGATTCTCCTGCAAAGGATGGATTTTTAGCTCTGGGGGTATGTTTAGGTTGTCGTGAGAGTTTTTCCAGGTGTGCCATATTTACCTTGGGATAGTTGGGTTCCAGAAATCTGCCACTTTGTGGAGTCCAGCTACGATTGTGAAGGGGATGAGGCCACTGAGAGTCGTATCGGTGTTTATGGTTGGAATTTGTTTCCAAGAGTCATTCGAGAAGAGAGTCAAAGACCCACTTTGCAGTTCCCAGAAAGATTGGTCTGTGATGAGTCCTCAATTATTCCTGGCCACATTCAAGATGAGCGAACCTAGGCTTTGACGACTCCACCTGATGAGATCTTTTTCTGAGATTGTGGGAGTGTAGTGTTTCCTCTAAAGATGTTCCCAAAGGTCTTGTGGTCTCTTTAACCATGTTCACCAAATTTTGGCACGGAGGACCTTGTTGAGAATGGTTGGGTCTCTAAGGTTGAGGCCCCCTGCTTTCTTTGGATTACAGACATTTGTCCATCTTACCAGGGATATTTTGCACCCTTCTTTGTTTCCCTACCAGAGAAAGTTTCTTTGAATAGTTCTTAAGGTATTGATGATAAAATTTGGGTTCACCATGGAAGAGAAGGTGCATATAAGGAGATATTGGAGGACTAAATTGAGGAGGATGAGGCAACCAGGAAGATTGAGGGAACAAAAGGTTGAAAGGGAGAGTCTCTTTCGAAAGCTGGACAACAAGGAGTCCCAGGATGCGTTTCTTAGTGGGTTGTCAATGAGGGGAATTCCCAGGTAGACGGAAGTAAGAACACTTCAAGTGAAACCTAGGATTTGTGTGAGGTGATTTTGGATCTCAGTAGGCGTGTTGAAGATGAAGACTTGGGATTTGGTCAAATTCACCTACATGCTCGAGGATTCACAAAACAGGTCTATGATAGATTTGAAGCGAAAGGATTCTTTGGATGTAGACATTTCCATTAGAAGTATATCATCCAAAAATTGGCTATGCGAGATGGGGGGAGAGATTCCATGGGGGGAGAGGACAGAGTGAGAGTCATCCCTTATGGCCACTTTGATAGTGCAACTCAGTGCTTCTACCATGAGGATGAAAAGGAAAGGTGGGAGCTGGTCCCCTTGTCTTATTCCTCTTGAGGGGGAGAAGGGTTTAGAAGGAACGCCATTGATGAGGATGGAAAACAAGGTTGGAGAGGTAAGTTTGACAATACAAGAGACCCAAATGGGATCAAATCCAAAGGCGAGGAGAGTTGATCTTAAATAGCTCCATCTTAACTTAACAAAGGCTTTAGAGAGATCCAGTTTTAGGAGCATACCTTGACTTTTGGTCGAGTGGATACTTTCCTGAGATAGGATTACATTGTCAAGGATTTGTCTTCCTTCCACATAACCAGATTGTTTCAGGGAGATTAGGAATGGTAGGATGGGTTTAAGGAAGGTTTCAATGATCTTCATTAGGAGTTTGTATATGACATTGCAGAGGGCAATGGGCCTGAAGTGAAAGCGAGAAGTAGTGTTGTTTTCTTTGGGTATGAGGGTGAGAAAAGTTGCATTGAGGGCTTGGAGGACCTTCTTGGATCCTTTGGAGTCCTCAATGATTTTCGAGACATCTTCATGGATGATGCCCCACTAGTAGTGGAAGAAATATGAAGTGAAATCATCTGTCCCAGGGGTTTTCCCAACGGGGTAGCATTAAGAGATTGATCGATCTCCTCCTGAGTGATCGGTCTCATGAGGGCCTCATTTTGATATTTAGTGACCTCCTTGGGAATGTTCTTGAGGATGGGCTCGATAGCCTGCGAGCGGTCTGTTGGGGGTTCCATTAGAATATTTTGGTAGTAAGAGAGCATTTCCTTCTCTATATCAGCATGTTATTGAATCCTTGTTCCATTCTTTGAGACTAGGTGACTAATGCGATTTGTTTGATGTCGTTGAACCATGGATATGTGGAAAAATTTGGTGTTTTTTCCCCCTCTTTTAGCCTTTGGATCTGGAATTTTTGTCTCCAAAGTGTTTCTTCCTACGCCCTTCTTTATGCGATCTGGTTGTTTAGTAGCATCTCCTTTTTTTTTAGGACTTCTGTGAGTCCTTGAGTTTGGATTTGTTGTTGGAGAATTTGCATTTGCTGATTGAGGTGCTCCTATTCTTGAAAGATGTCGCCAAAGGTTGACTTAATCCAGGATTTTAGATGCAGTTTGAGGTTTTTAAGCCTTTGTCGGAATCGATACATCAGGGTCCCTGTTTGGATTGCTGCTTCCTCCCACCATTTCTTAATGTTTTCTTGGAAATCTGTGTGTGTCAACCAAAATTTTTCAAAGAAAAAAGGTTTTCTTCCTGGGGTACCACTGATGTTGATAGTCAGTAGTATTGGTAAATGATCTAATCCCGGGGTGTCGATGATCATGGCATGCCAATCGAGTCCATCCATCATTATGGATTCTAAAAGGATGAAATAATCTAGTCTACTGGAAATGTGTTGGGCTCTCGAGCATCTGTTGGACCATATGAAAGGCCCATTATTTGTTCCTATGTCAATGAGTTTTAGAAGGCCTATGGTGCGATTGAAAAGTGTACTGTCATTTCCAAGAATGCGAGTGCCCCCCCTTTTTTTTTTCCAGCCCTGTGACCATGTTGAAGTCTCCCCCAAGGATCCACCTTTGGGATCCTATGTGGTTGTCTATCCAGTCCAAGTGCTGGAGGAAAGCTTCCTTATCTCCTAGTATGGGGGGACCATAAACGTTTGTGATGTAGCCATGTTTGTTCGAGCCAATAAGGAAAAAGGAGGCTGTGATGGTCCATTTAGAGGTGAAAAAACTGTCAAGTAGGACTGTAGCTGGATTCCATATCATCGCTAGGCCTCCAACTACCCCCCTGGTATTCACTTCCACATGCAGGGACTACTTCCAGCATCTTTGAAGAGTAGTGTGTGCTTCCTCTCCTGCACATTTCGTTTCCTGTAGAAGAAGTATGTCTGGTTGTTCCTTCTTGATTCTTTCTTTGAGGAAACCTTCCAAGATAGCATCTTCATGAGGATAATTGGGGTTGGAGGGGAGGGAAGTTGTCTAAGATCAAATGAATTTGACCTGAGTTAATGAGAAAGTTACCGACATCTTGGATGAGTTGGTGTTTCTATTTTTTGCCCCTCTTTTTCTCATCTTTTATGGGCTTGCATTGTTCCTTTGAGGTTTTTTTTTGTATTCCCAGATTTGTAATGGCTCGGGCTGATCCTCTTGATGAAAAGTTGAGAAATACTTTGTGCACTTTGCACAGTTGGTCAGGTGGTATGGTATAAAGTTGCTTCTTATGGTAGGATTTCTCTATATGCGCCATATCTATACCTTCTATCTCTTGATCCTCCAAGTCTATGTCTGGATCTCCCATTTCCGGGCCAACATTAGGAGGGAGGGAGGTTGTCGTGACTGGTGGTTGTGTGGAGGGAGGGGCTGAGGGGTAGGAAATGGAAGAGTTTTGACCGGTCACAGGAGTTGTCAGAGGGTTGGTGGAAGAGGAGGGGGTATCCAAGGGGGTTTGAAGGGATTCAAAGAAGTTCTTAGTAGGGGGTCCATGGGGGGGCCTGGGGAGGTTTCTCTCTTGGCTTGATTTCTACGTTGACCAGTGACCTAGGTGAAACCGTTCTTGGATTTATCAGGATCTTCGAGAGAAGGCTTGGGGGTGTTATTTAAGGGGCATTCTCGGAAGAGATTTCCATGCTCGTGGAATTTGCGACAACGAAAGGGGATGTTCTCATAATCAAAGGTTTGGGACGATTCATCATCTTGATAATCTGGGGTGATGGCATCAGGGAGGGGTTTTGAAATATTTAAATAGACACAAATGTGGGCATAAGAAGTGTACCTTCGTTGTTTGGTATTTCCAGTGTAGATGCCAATGGTGTTTCCAATTCCTGCAAGGATCTCTTCCAGCCAAAATTCCTATGAGAGCGAATATAACCTCATCCAGCTAGAGCGTGGGTGAAGTCTTCCATTTCTGGGATGAATCTGTTCATCCAGAAATGAAGAAAAAGGCCCGCCAAGTTATAGAAGTATGGCCCTACTTCGAAGATTTGATTTTTATCCTCTAGGTTATGCAGTATGATCATAAATAAGACTTTTGATCCAGGTTGGAGGTCATAGTTACCCTTGGGTTTCCAACAGTGTTGAATCCATTTGACCACATCCTTTTCTAAAGGCCATAATCCCAAGAATTTCCCTATCAGAGTGAAATCCCTCATGTATTGTTTCTGATCTTCTATTCTTGGAGCGATGATGATGTATTTAGGAGCTATCAGGACTTGTAGAATGCATTTGTCGGGTTCCCAGGTGCGAGTAGGTTTTGAGTCATTGTCTTCTGCATCGATTTCCGTCGGTTTTTCCTTCGACATTTAATCCTATGAGATTATTTGTTGCATGCCCTCCAAGAGTTCGAAGGTCGGGCATTTGGAGTGATTGGAGCCATGCTCCTTTGATGTGATGGACTATAGGAGGGGGGTGAAATCCCCCCTCCCTCGGCCTCCATGGATGCGATAGTGGAAAAGAGGGCGGCTGGTTTTCTAGGGTGAACCCTAAACATAGAGCGACATCTATTCAAATTCGTAAAACTAAGAGTTTATTTTTAAATATTAATACTTTAAAATTTATTTATTTTTAACAAAAGTTTAAAATAAATAAATATTTTGTTATTAATGAATTATATAGCTACATAGACCGCAGGGGAAGTTCAATTGGCAAGTGTCGTTCTATGAAGTGTTATGTTTGATAATGTTTCGCGTTCAAATCCCCCCGACTTACCTGTGCTTGCGAAAGGGGCATATGAATGGAACCTAGAGGTTATAGTGGTAGTGGTTAGAATCGACCCCATGTCACGTGAGTACGAGACCAACTAGTTGTCGATTCCGCCAAATACAAAAAAAAAAAAAAAAAANGCTACATAGTGAATAAATTATGGTTATATATATATATATATATATATATATATATAATTATTGTTAATATATATTTAATAAAGGGGCTTACATCTGTATAAAGGGCTTAGCATTTGTAAAAAAAAGGGATTTAAAATAAAAAGCTTTATATATATAGTTCTAAAAAAAAAATGGGGGCCTTTATAAATATTATATGGGCTAAATTTATAGCAATCATAATTATATTTTAATGGAAGAGTAATAAACTAATTAATGTTGATAAATTAATTAAATATAATTGATCTATGTAAATTAATTCTAATGATTAATAAATTGATAATTTATGAGATTAGGTGTATTATACTTAAAAAAATGATAAGGGTCATTGATATGAGTGGTGCATGTTAATATATGGAAGGTTTAGATGCTTGATCAAATAGGTAAGTAAGAGTAATGGATGAGTACAATGTAGCTCTAGCATAGCTAGCAAGGTAAGAGAGTTAGTAGATTACCCAGACGAAGTTACTAAGCTTATAATCTTTTGACTCTGACCTTTAACCACTTACCTTATGGGAGTAATGTCTATTTACAGACAAGTATAAAGAAACTTACACCTAACCTTATGTTTCCATGTATAAGTTTGAGTAAAACCTATAATTCCCTAAAGATTTTCTAATAAGCTTTGGGCGAATGTAGAGATTGAGTCAGTCAAGATGGTTAAGACTAGTGTAAATCGAGGCCAAGGGGCATCATTGCAAGGAACACCAACGTCGGTGTTTCCACCACCATCGTCTGAATTAGATCTCATTTTGCGCTCCATATAGTCTATTAATGAGACATTAAAGGGACGCTATTAAACAGATGTCGAAGTGGAACCCCCAGCATATGGAGTGGGTAACCCTGAAGCGTCGAGGGACTCAGAGAGAGGGCCTCAACTAGGGTACATCGATAGAGAACTACAAAAGATCAAAATACCAGATATTGTTGGGGGTCGTGAAAGTGAACGTGGAGAGGCCTAGTTGGAAAGAATGATGTTATTTTTCGTCTTAAGAGACTACGCTTCCACATCAAAGGTGAAGATAGTGATCTTTCATTTAAGGGACAATGCCTTGAATTGGTGGGGTAATATAGAGAGGCAATTGTACCTTACCCCAGACATCGTCTCATGGGAGATTTTTGAGGAAAGATTTCGAAGGAAATATTTTCCTTCTTACTATGAGAAACAACAGGTCAGAACATTCCATGCTCTAGTTCAGGGAAACAAGATTGTGGAAGAGCACGAGATCAGGTTCATGGATTTAGTAAAATATGTCTCGTACATGAATATCGATCAACACAAATCATAATGTTTTGTGTACGGGTTAAACCCTAAGATAAGGGCCATGGTACGAATGTGGAAACCATCGTCAGTAGCTGAAGTGGTTGAAAATGATCCTTACATAGAGGAGAATATCATCTTAAATAGAGGTATGATATCAACCATTCAACGAAATCATGGATTCATGGGGAAGGCCCCTAGGGATTTCTCTAGGGGAGGAATCTCTAGGCTACCTCCTTATGGAAGTAGAGTCTCACCTACAGAAATTACAACAGGTATTTCAATGGTTGTGAGTGTCGCATCTCACTCATCTCCAATGATGAAGGTAGGTAAATGACCTTCTCAAAGAGCAGCAAGTAGGAGCAGGGACTCTAGGGGAAAGAACTCATTTCAGAGGCATTGAGAGGGAAGCACCTAGGTTCTACCCCGAGTTACTTGTTGGGGGTGCAGAGGACCTCATTACCAGCCTGATTATCTAGGGTCACAAGGAGGATTTGCGCATGCAGAAATAAATGCCCTGATGGGAATAGCGAGTAGTAGCCACTTGATTTATGCAGCGGTTAATAATCGTTACACAGAGCATCAATCCATATGGTGGAGTCCTCAGGTACGCTAAATAAGCCAATGTTAACATTTTATTTGATTCTGGTGCTACAAATAGTTTCATTTCACCTTTTGCATTAGAAAAGTGTGGGCTGACATCCTATGAGCACTATGACTTTAAACAAATCGAGATGGCTTCGAGGGAAAAACAAATAGTAGGACCTCGCGTCGATAATTGTCTAGTAGACCTGGGAGTGTGTACTACTAGGTTGAAGGTGTATGCCACTGCTCTAGGGACGTATGACCTAATTATTGGAACAGACTGGTTAGAATCCCATCGAGCTATGGTAGATTGTTTCACGAAAAGGGTGATTTTTGTTGATGATGAAGGAAGGCAAGTAGAGATCCATAGTGTACGGAGTAAGGTGTCTCTACACTTTATCTCAACCATGAATTTTAAACATTTCATGAGGAAAGGTTGTCGATTATATGTAGTGGAAGTAGTCAATGAAGGGAAAGGACCCTCCATGGATCAATATCTAGTATTGTGAGAGTTTGAGGATGTTTTTCTGAAAGAGTTGTCAGGGTTACCTCCTAAGAGGGAGCTTAATTTTACCATTGATCTAAAACCCCATGTGGAGCCAATTTCCAAGACATTGTATAGGATGACGACACCGAAGCTTTGTGAGTTGTAGATGTAGTTGAAGGAACTACTTGACTTAGGGATAATAAGGCCTAGTGTATCACCTTGGGGTGCACCAGTAATTTTTGTCAAGAAGAAGGATGGTTCCTTATGACTATGTATGGATTACAAGGACTTGAACCATGCTACAATAAAAATAGGTACCCAATGCCATAGATAGATGATCTCTTTGATCATATGAAAGGAGAAAACATTTTCTCAAAAATTGATATGTGATCAGGGTATCACTAGTTGTAGTACCTTTTGGTTTGACCAATGCACCAATAGTATTCATGAGCCTCATGAATGGTTTATTCTGAAGGTACTTAGACCAATTTGTATACGTATTTCAATATGATATCCTCAACTATTCTAGGAACACAAGAGAACACGAGGAACACTTGTTAGTTGAGTTGTCATGCGTTAAAGAGAACAAATTGTATGACAATTTGTCGAAGTGTTATTTATTCCCGAAACGGATTAACTATTTAGGTCATATCATTTCCGGTGAAGGAATCTCTATGGACCCAGAAAAGGTGAAGGCCATTATGGAATGGCCAGTGCCGAAAAATGCTCATGAGGTGAGAAACTTCATGGGGCTAGCTGGTTATTATTGAAGGTTTGTGGAAGGGTTCTCTAAGATAGAGAAACCCATAAACACCTTCCAATGCAAGGAGGTCAAGTATGAATGGACAGAACAATGTGATATTGCATTCATCAGGATTAAGAGTTTATTAACGAGTGCACCAATTCTGCGAGTGATAGATATGGAAAAAGACTTCACAGTCTGTGCAGATGCCTTGAAGCAAGGATTTGGAGTCGTGCTAATGCAGGATGGGGGACTGATAGCATATGCGTCAAGAAATTTGAAGAAACATGAGGAGCTTTATGCTACTCACGATTTAGAGTTGGCAGTTGTATTTCCAGCTCTGAAGCTTTAGAGGCATTATCAAGTGGCGCGAAGCTTTGAGCTCAAAACAAACCATGAAATATTAAATCATCTCTTCACTCAAAAGGATTTCAGTGCCAGGCAGAGGCGATGGAGTGAGTTTATGAGTGAGCACGATTATGGAATGTTTTACATAAAGGGAAAGGAGAATGTGGTCGTGGATGTCTTGAGAAGGAGAACATGTGTATTCTCCTTGGTACCCTTAAAAGTTAATATGAGGGAGCGAGTGTTGGGGAAACTCCTTGGAGATAGTTGGCATTTAAATTTTACTTCAACCCTCTAGAGTGGGAGGCAATCAAGTCAAAATTATGAAGGATATAAACTGGAAATAGATGGATTACTAAGATACCTAGAAAGGATGTACATCCCCAAATGTGGGGATATTCGAAGTATCATACTCAAGAAATCCCATAGAGAACTTTATTGTGCACATCTGGGTGTGAAGAAAATGTATGTAGACATGAAGAAACATTTCTTCTAGGTAGGCATGAAATGTTATGTTGTCCATTTCATCACCAAGTTCCTAAAGTATCAACAAGTGAAGGTTGACCACCACCACCCAACAGGTCTCCTACAACCGCATGATGTTCCTATGTCCAAGTGGGAAGTCATTTATATGGATTTTGTTGTGGGCTTTCCACTCACATTGCACAGACGAAATGCCATTCTTGTGATAGTTGATAATTTTACCAAGAGTGCTCATTTTATTCCAGTTAGAGACACTTATGATGTCACTGATGTGGCATGCATTTTTATAAGTGAAGTCATCTATATGCATGGGTTACCCAAGAAGATCATTTCATATAGGGACTCCCGATTCACATCTAGGTTTTGGACAAGTTTGCAGTCAGCATTGGGAACTCAGTTGAAATTAAGCACCACATATCATCCCAAAACAGATCGACAAACTGAGAGAGTAAATTAGGTTATGGAAGACATTCTTAGGATGTGTGTTATGGATAATTAAACCCATTGGGAGAAGTAAATACCTTTGGTAGAGTTTGACTACAATCATAGTTTTCATAGCTCCATTGGAATGCCACCCTATGAATATTTGTATGGAAGGCCATGCACGACACCATTGAGTTGGGAAAGGTTAGAAGACTAAGTGACAGTTGGGCCATAATTGATTCAAGATATGGAGGAACATGTCATTCAGAGTAGGCAACGATTAAAGGAAGCACATGATAGATAGAAAATTTATGTTGATGCACATATGAATGACCAAAATTATAATGTGGGAGATCAATTTTTCATTTGTATCAGTCCTAACAAGAGCACCATTTGTTTTTGGAAGGGGACAAAGTTGTCACCTCGATTTATAGGACCATTCAAAATCCAAGAGAGAATTGGACCCATTTCCTATCGTCTCGTACTACCACCCCACTTGAATAAAACTCATAATGTTTCTCATATATCTGTTCTACGTCATTATGTCTCTAACGAATCTCATAAACTGAATTGGACAGAATTGTAGGTCTCAGACGCAGGAACCATCATGGTCGAACTGTTGCCTATATTGTACCATGGGGTCCGACAACTCAGGAATCATCTTCTAGACCAAGTTAAGGTCCAGTGGGACAAGTATATCCCAGGATATGCTACTTGGGAGGATGCAAAGACCTTACGATGATATCATCCCTCACTTTTTTGGCCACCTTGGGGGTAGGTTTCCCGAAGATTGGGTGTATGTAATGTCACCTTTTGACTTAGACAACTAGAATTACTTAAGGCCTAATCATCTTTTATTTTCTATTTAACATGAAACTCTTAGTGATACACTTGAAATTTTAAGACATATGGACCTATGTGAATGTCAATTCTATGAATTTTTATCATTATTTGAATTATGATGAATATTATGCAACATATTTCTAACTTGAAAATTTTTACATTTAAAGTTGTTGGTAAGTGGATACTGAATTGGGGATATGATTAAATGAACTTACATGATAATAATGCATGGATATGTATGAGTTTGTGTTATAGACTAATTTGTAGGTCAATGGGCTATGAAATATCCAAAGGATAATAATAATAAAAAAATATTGATGTGGTGAAAATCAACCAAGAAACAATATGGTATGAATCTTTGTATGTGAAATTGTGTTGGTTCAAATGAATTTCTATGATATGTGGACAAGTGCAGGTTTTCTAGGTGGCAAGACTACCAGAAACTAAATATAAGATGAAAAAATTCCCAACAACACAATGCCATAGTATGGTCCATGGTAGGGTGTTGACCTTAGTTCTATTAGGAGGGGTGGAGGCATTTCCCACCATGTATCCTCTGAAAAATGGAGTCATGGGAGGAAAGTGTTAGTTCACGCTCCCCTAGACATGTGATGATGACTGGAAGTTGCCTGCTAGGGAAGCTTGGTCAAGAGAGTTGAGACTTCTTCTTACAGGTTCTATCTAGAGTTAGGTCAATATAGTTGATGCTCCAAGATAGTCCAGCGGAGGAAGGATAGGGAAGGAATATGGAAGTAGGTTAGGGAGGAAGGATGACTATATGTAGTTGAGAGTGTGTGGAATCTCCACCTTATAGTAGAATTTATTTATTTCCTCTTATTCATATATATATATGTGTGTGTGTGTGTGTGTGTGTGTGTGTGTGTACATTTATACTTGCTTAACTGAACTACAATTATCTAAGTGAATATTGCTTGTGCTAAATTATTATAATTGAGGGGTTTTTGAAAATATTTTAAATGGTTTACTATTCTTTATGAAATGAATGGAATTATTGATTGGATTAGATACACACAAGAATTAATTTAGGTTTGATAATTATTTCATTAGTACACGTGTGAGTCATGTATGTGCTAGCTAGGCTTGCATGCCTTGCATATCTATACTATTATGTATAAGTGTTTTAAACTGATGATGTCGTTTATCTGATAAGCATGTAAGAATAGTGTATCATTACCCTTGTATTGTAAATTACTCTAACTTTGGAATGAATTTTCTTGAAGGTTGAACATATGTAACAACCCAATTTATTTTATTGATAATAGTTTTTTAAGTTAAATTAAATTAATTATTAAAATAAATACATTTGAATCTTTTTACTATTTTATTATTTTATGGTAGGTGAGGGAATTAATGAGGGGATAAGGAAGTTGTGAAATTCAATGAGGGAGTGGGATTCAAGAGAGGAGGGTAAGGAAGAAGGGAGAGGACTGGGAAGGGTGTCTTCTATCTTTGGGAAATTCTGGAAGAAGAAGAGGGGGAAGAAGAGATTGGAAGGAGAAATTGTTTTGGGGGACTTTTACTTGGGCACTGTTGTTGTTGGGATTTTTTGGCTCGGGGGCCAGGAAATCACAAGGATTCCTGGAGCTAGGGAGTCAGAGAGGCTATTCCTAGTTGGTTGTGAGGTGACTATTCATTTTGGGTAGTTTGGGAAAGAACAAGAACAAAGGAGCAAGGGGATAAATCAACTAGAAGCTTTAGGTCGAGGTATGTATTTTACTGGTTGATCTGTTGTTATTAAGATGTTGTCTATTTACCATTTTATTCCTTGCACAAAGAAAATTATAAACTAAATTGTTGTAAATGAAACTTCTTACTTGCAAATCTTTCAGTAATATAAATTTTACTTCATATATACAAAAGTTGTTTTCTTACATGAAAGAATCATTACAGTAGGAGATAATTATATTTTGAGGGCCTGATAAGGGTTGACTATGGGTGACCATGCCCATGGCCGACCTTCGTAGACCATGTGGAGATGCTTATGTTGGACCATGTTGATTATGTTTAACCATGGTTTACTATGGCACTATCACATTGAAATGTTGATCAAGTTTTGTTCGTCACATTGTGACATTACGTTTTGTTCATTAGATGACATCATAAGGTTATGGTAATCAAATTGTGACATAGGGTTTTAGTTTGTCACAATATGGTATTGGAATAGGCTTTTTACATTCTTACACTAGGCTATGTTCATCAAATTGTGGTATTGGGAAATGGTTATCTCATTTCAATGTTGGGCTATGTTTGTCACATTGGGACATTGGTTAGCATACATCACATTGAAACAATGGGTTATGGTCGTCACATTGTGACATTTGTAAATGTTTATCACATTATGACATTAGGATATTTGTATCACATTACAATGATGAGGCTATTTTCATCACATTATGATGATAAGTCTATGTTCGTGACACTGCAACAATATGGCTATGTTCATCACAAAGTAATGACAAGGCTATGTTGATCACATTGTGACGCTACTATGTTTTTCAAAATGTGGCACTATTACATTCATCACATTGCAACAATATGGATATGTTCATCACATTGCGATGTTGATAAATGGTCATCCCATTGCAGTGTTAGGCTATGTTTGTCACATTGCGACATTGGGTTGTGTACATCACATTGAGACAATGGGTTATGTTCATCACATTGCAACATGTGGAAATGTTTCTCACATTAGAATGTTAGGATATTTGTATCACATTGGGGTGATGAGGATATGTTGATCACATTACAAAGATGAGGCTATGTTCATCACACTGCGATAATATGGCTATGTTTGTTAGATTGTGACGACGAGGCTACGTTCGTCACATTGCGATGGAAATCTTATCTTGTCACATGATATTTGTGTCACATTGCATCGAAGATGCCATGTTCATCACAAGATATTTGCGTCACATTACGACAACAAGGCCATGTTCATCACATTGAAAGGACAAGGCTATGTTCGTCACAGTGCAATGATAAGCAGGGATGATTTTAGGGGCTAAATTTCGCTCATGGGATAATTTTCCATGGTTTTTCAAAAACAAGATTTTCTATTTTAAAAATGATTCGCCCAAATTTTATAGGATAAAATTACTTTACCTTAAAAATCGCCAAAATTTAAAAAAAACTATATAAAATACTTATAAATTTGAATATTTTTAAAAAATATCGCCAAACATTTATAGTTGACATACGAAGGATTATTAATATTCGCGAAAGTTTCTACATTTTAAAATAAATTTCCATCCTTAAAATCATCCCTAATGATAAGGGTGTTTTCGCCACATTGCGATGGTGGGGCAATGTTCATCAAAGGATATTTGTGTAACATTGCGATGAAAGGATATTTGCATCACATTGCGATGATGAGGCTGTGTTTATTACATTGCAACGACAAGGCTATGCTCGTCACAGTGCAATGATAAGTGTATGTTCGTCATATTGCGACAACGAGGCTATGTTCTTCACATTGCAACAACAAGGCTATATTTCTCACAATGCGACAATAAGGGTATGTTCATCATTAAGACCCATATACTGAAAAATAATAGATTTTACTAAAAACAAATTTCATTAGAATAAAAACCCTATAAAATAATGAAAAACTTAAAATATAATTTATTACTATTATTCCATTATTATGACTAAAATTAATTTATTATTTTATTTTTTTATTTTGAAATAAATACTAATAAAAATAACCCTAACTCTAATAACAATTAACAATGATTATTTTTGTCACTTCCTCTTACACAAGGTTGTGAATTTCCAATCACGAAATGAACATGGAAATCACACACAAACCTATATTTATCTTAAGATCATAGAACGGGGAACGTCTACAAGGATTTTCAATTCCTAAAAGAATGCAAGTTGGGAATATAAATAAACTAAAGCATAATGAAATGTGACTAGATTTATCCATTTTGAAATGCAATTCTATGAAATTAGATTGTTTCATTGAAACATGTTGCTTGCAAAGAAATTTTAGATAATCTAAGGGAAAGTATAGATATGTAGTCTTTCATGAAAATAATTGAATGTGAAACATAAATTTAGATGGAACAAAAACACAAGATTGTTTAAAACACAAGATATTTTAAAACTTGATTATCAAATTTATTATATAAAATTTATTAAAAAGAAAATCTTATTTGAATTAATTATAAAATATAATATACAATTTGTTGTGAAAATGTTCAAAAACGCCGCCTTCTCTTACCATATTAAAATTCAAATATTTAATCACTTCTCAATGCACTCAATGTCAAGCTTAATTACTTAAAGATAACCACTTCTCAATGCACCCAATGTAGTTTAATTAATTAAAGGAAAAACAAAATGACAATAGTGATCAATGCACAAAGTCAAGTTGGAATCATTCATAATGAAAGACATTAATGTGGATATCCATCAACAAAGCTATATTTTATGTTACATTAATCTTTGTAATCTCATAAAAAAATACTATTAATTATTATCAGGTAGAAAGGCATTTTCGAGAGCTCGTTGAAGAAATTGTAACACCTTCCTATTTAAATTTAAAGTTACACATAAATCTAGATTATATAAATTAATATAAATCCATCTCAATAACATTGAAATATCAAATCTATTAGATGAAAATTTTGATATCAAATCTATTTAAGTTAAAAAAAGATTTGTGTTACATAAAAATTTAATTTCAAATTAATACGGAATAGTGTGTATGTTATGAGGTTTTAAAATATTTTCAACTATGAAAGTTTTGTGGTAAATATATATAACTTCATACATTAACAACAATTATATATATTTAAAGTGATTTCACAAGATAAAAAATTCAATATCTGTAATACAACATAAAATTGTGATGACAACTTTAAACCATTTTTTTTTGGGTCAACTTTAAACCATTTTTTTTTGGTGTTTATAAATATACATAGTCCTCGCCAAAATCATTTTCCATAGAATTATAAGAGTGGTTTATTTATCCCTAAAAATAAACCCCAAAAATTGGGATTAAAAGATATGTTTTCTTATTAAGATGCATTGATACTCAAATGGGCTAATCCACTTCACTTGATCTAACTTTCATGTAAACCAGGAGAGACACATTATACATGATTGGGTTATGCAAAAAAAACATTATTAAATTAAACATCAATCGAAGGAAAAACAAGTATCGAAAAACAAAACAAATGTGAGCAATATCGATGAAAAACGCTATATTTATGATAAGAGGTAGACGAATCCAACCCATTGTTAAAAAACAAATGTTACAGCATTGATAAAAGAGAAAGTCACTGCTAAATTTATTATAACAGATATTATTTCCCATCGTTCCATGGCAAAGGGATATTCGTTGCTAAATTTAGTATAACAGGTAATCATGCCCATTGTTCCATGGCAAATAGAGCCATCTTAAAATTTAGTATAACTGGTAATCCTGCCCATCGTTGCATGGAAAAGAGAGAGCCATTGTAAAATTTAGTATAACAGATAATCCTTCCCATAAAGTAGTATCTATGAGATCGACTAAAGAAGTAGATTCTTTAGTAAACAATCACAAGATAATATTATTACGAAATCAATAGAGATGACAACACAGTATGTTCCATATTTTCACTATCCATATTTTCACAGTATGTTACAAAACTTGCCCAAAAATATTTTCTTAAAAAATAAACCCAGACATTCATTACACTTTAGTGCATACAAACATTTTTCATTGTAACATATTGCATCTCTAAAATTGCAATCCACCCCTGAAAGTTCCCTAAGAAAATGAAAATAGCCATTAAAGTCCCCTAAGAAAATGAAAAATAGTCTTTTAAATATTTTAAAAGCTTCTCAAAATTTGATGAAGCCGTCTATACTATAGGGTCCAATGAACTAGGTAAGTAAAGAAAAAACGTCGACCTGTAAAAACCTAGCCACTAGGGTTCTCTTCCCTAGCGGATTTTTCCTTGGCCACACATTGCATCCTAGATAGAGACGAGCGTTATTGAGTAGCTACGCAGTTTTCTAGACCCTATTCCTATCGCTAACTGGTATACTCATCTTCTTCGCCTCAGAGATGAGATGAAATATGAAACGCTAGCCAGCTAATCCCTATAGCCGGATACGAATGGTATAGGCAGATGAGTTCTAAAACGTGTCATTTCCGGAGTTAATTGAATCACCAATAGTTGTCAAATGTGAAAATCAGGAGGTAGTGTTTTCTAATCACCCAATTATGGAAATCAGCTACCCAATCAATAATTTTTTAATATGATTAAGAAAATGTGAAAATATAAACAGGTTCATTCACACATTTATAAATATAGGGAAGTTATGAATATTAAATCTCATTCATTTATTTGAGTGTAAGATGAAGAATATGCCAACATATTTAATTGTTGGCCATAAGATTGAAATTTGTAATTAAAAGGCTGATTAAACCATCAATTCAAATGCAGACCTATCCACGTAAAAATCATCACTAGTGTAAACAAAATCATAAATAAACACTCAAATGTTTACTTTTTAAAGGTGAGTTTATCACACCAAGCATAAGATAATACATAATGACATGAAAATATCACCCTATACTTTAAAAATTCAACATCACTTCCAAATATTTTTTTACTGTTAATAAAAAACTCAATACAAATTGCATTGAATGAAACATAAATTGTTTATTAAAAGTATGGTTACATTGTCCATATTCAAAATAGATGAGCTAAGAAATTTTGTTATATTGTCTATAATCAAAACATATAATTCATAAAATGTACATATGATTCATAGCTTTGTGTAAGATCATATGTAATCTAGAACACTCATTTCTAGTTACCATACAAACATCATATGGATAAAAAATACATAATTTTTTTCTTACACTTATTCAAATTGACTAATGGATTCTAAAATACCATCAAAATATACATTGTCTTTAGATGAATGATTGGTTGAAGACATAGATTATCCATACTCTTATGTATTATCAATGAATGCACCATTTGAGTCTACAGGTATGCCCAACATTTTAGATCTACGACTAGGTTTAACAGACTACAACCTCTTGATAATCTTTGTGGTCCTGAAGCAAAGAGTTTTTCTCTTTGTCAAATTGAAGTCATAAATAAGTATGTCAACATCCTATAGTTTTAATAGGTTAGTGCCACGTCGAATTAAATTTTGAACCTTTCTTTTTTTCTTTCCACGGACATGATTGCCAACCACCATCTTTGGCTTGTACACATCATTGAATGGGTTTGTACCTATTGCATACCAATGCACTTTAATTTCTATAACATCTTATTTTTCTTTATCGATCTTTATAACCTTAGAAATACATAATGGATAACCATGTGGATCTTCAATCACTAAGGCTGTAATCATGCAACCCTCCTTAATATCAAGTATCAAACCCCTGTAAAGGTCTTACATGGCTTCAGGCTGCGCACATGATCTTGTAGAACCAATATACATTTCTTTTTCCTCTACTTGTGAAAATGCAATAACACCTTGATATTTTTGTTGTTCAAAATTGTTTCTTTCTTCATGTTCATTTGGCATATTTTTTGGTCAATTAAATGATGTATTACAAAATGTATCTTCATTTGTTGAGCTTGGAATGATGTCACTTTGATAATTGAAAAAATATTCCTGCCAAATAGAACTAGTATCATCAAAGTACTCATATGTATATTTAATGGACTTTTTAATTTCTTCTAAGCATTTGGAATAATCTACATCTCTATTATGCCTTCATGAATTATGGATTACATCAACTGATTGTGGGTAAGTGAAATAAGTTTGTGTCTGCAAAAGTGGCAAGCCATTCAATAGGAACACACACTTGCAAGAACTTGTGCACATTCTTAGGAACAAACAGGTGTTTCTAAACCTTTAGGTTTGGAGGTGGTCGAACCTCCACGAGGCTTGCCACATAGGTTTAGTGGCATGAACACATGTGCGTTCTTAAGAATGCGTGCAGATTATCAATAACACATGTGCATTCTTAAGAACATGTACACTTTTCAACTGATAAAAATTTTAAGAGGCTGTGAGAGTGATTTTTGGTCATTGCGCACAAACTATTCTCATGTTTCTACTCTCATTGAGTGAATGGAGGAGCTAGAGATGATATTGCCACAGTGTCCAGGTTTGTTTGATTTATCTTATTTTTACCCCAATTTAGTCATTTCCAATTTTGTCTTTTCTTTCCAAGAATCTAAATTAAAAAAAAAATTGTAATTTTATATTTTAATTAAAAAACAACCTAATTTAGATGCCATGGATTTTAAATTGCAACATATATAATATAATGAAACCCTGAGACAATGAAAAACACTTAGAATAAAACTAGGAAGATCGAAACCCCAACCCACCACAACGACCCAATGTAAACAAAAAGATTGATGAGGGGTTGGCTATATTACGAACCCTTGAGGAAAAATTAAGGGACACTAGAGAGCTTAGTAGAGTCTCCTTGGCCACTTCTTTGGACATCATTGTGAATTCCATTGCAGGTGTCGAAGGTAAATTGACCTATATTTTTTATTATAGGGAAAGAATGTATGAGTACTACAACATTGGTTTGGACTAAAACCAAGTCAAAGACCTCGGCATTTCAAAACCACAAATATTGTCTATTTTTAGGGATACTAGAATTGAACAAGAACTACCATTGAACAAGAAATGCATCTCCATTGACAGGTGCACCCATCCCCAAATTAGTCAAAATTAGATGGATAGGTGGTATATGGTTTTTGATAAACGTCCCTGCAATAATATGGAGATTCCCTTATATTTTCTGAGAAAATTATGGGTTGACTTTATTTTGGGTAAGCATGTCAACTAGTTTGACATTGGAGACTTCTATGGGGTGGGTCTAGGGTCCGCACGGGATTGAGAGAATGTCAGGCATGACCCCACTACCCAACATCCTCTTGTTGCAGAGAGCTTGCAACAGGTAAAACTAGCCATTTCATGGTTGACTCGTAGCCTAGTAAAACACAATAGTTTTGTTGCACTATCTGGGCAGGAGGTGCCAGCCAATGACATTGATAGAGGGGTTGGAGGTTCAACATGCACGACAGATTACAATGAGGAGAGGGTATATGGACATAAAAAACGTCCATGTGAACCTCATAGACGCTAGATATGCGAGCATACATGATATGGTCTTATAGAGCCTGCTGGACAACATAGCTTCATAGAGGAGGTTAGTATCTTAACCCTCTTTATGTTATTAATCACTATACATTTATTTTGTATTATGTGTATTTATATCAATATTTTTTTGTATGTTGTTTTGTAGTTGTTACGTCCTAATAGTATACCCTCTATGTCGATGGATGCATCAATGCCTAGCCCCACCACTAATGTGGCAATAGAGGCAACATGTTCATAGGGTGAAACCCACACGCAGGTATGTTTCACATATTATAAATTCACCATAGTCATTTCTTTATTTTATGGAATCCTCAAATTTTTAATGTTCTCTTGTTTCTATAGGATTTGGGACTAGGAGATGTCGGGGAATGTCCATCGAGGATGGACAAGTCATCTGTGTCACAGGTATCATGTGTAGAGTTAAATATCATATAATTCTCAAATTGTTTGTGTTTATGTTTTTGAATTTTACTAATTGGTACTAATAATCCAATTTTATTAATATGTATGTAGGTTGTGGATATTTTTTCTAGATATAGTACTATTGCACTCCCTGAGAACCCGGGCATTTCTTATAGGTTACCTTTCTCAAATCCTAAGGAGTTGAAATCACGTGTACAAACTGTGGGATTCCATCGCAACCCACCGTCAACATTTCCATTGGCCCCATCGATCGATACCGTCGTAGTAGAGGTTTTCTTGGATCAGGTTATACAACCTAGTGCTCCATCTTCTAGTGAATCTCCATTAAAGCCAGAGATATTCATAGTGAGATAATGCATTGATGATAATTTTTTATGTTTCATGAATTTGATTTTACACATATGTGCTTAATTGACTTGATCCTTTGTAACTGATACAACGTGGCATCACAGAGAGATTGGGGCTCTGGAGGAGGGTAACACCCTCACAATTGACAATAGCATATGCGGTGAGTTGTCTTAAGTTAAATTACAAAGTATCATTTTGTATGTTTATCAATTCATTGAGGAACAAAACTTATAACGATGTTTATTCTTTGTGTAGTCTCCAGAGCGTTGATTTACGCCCAGGCCTAGAACCTCTAGAGGTGCTTCCTCGAGCAACAAAAGAAAGATTGATTTCTAGGATGCTCCTGAGGGTGGCGAGGGTGGAAGTGGTCAATTACCGACCAACTACTGCTATTTTGTATCTAGGCCACCATATGGATGTTTTTTTATGTTAGGGAACTTGTTGTTGCTTTGTATATTGGGCATAGTTTGCCATTTTGTAAAAAATAAACAATTTATATATATATATATATATATATATATATATTTCATGGCACGTTTTTTATGAATCTCATTGTTTCTACATTTTATGTTGATGAATATATGAATTTCAAAGTGTTTGAATTCCAAAGTGTATGAATTTTATGTATATTAATCCCTTGATTTTTTCTAAAGTGATTTTAAATACTTGCATTATGAATTAAGGAATATCTTATGGTGGAAAATATTCCTAAGTGCTAAGTCCATAAGAAATTAATGGTTCTTAAGTAGCATTTCTTGTTAATCAACCATGTATCTCTACATCATCGATAGATTATTCCTTCTGAATTATTTGCATGAAAGTTGTGGATAAACATATTCTAACTCACAACCAACAATGCATGGACTACCTATTGAATTATCTCCCTCTAAATCCAATGACAATCCACACTCAAATAGTCGTCACTTGAAAATATTGTGACCTAAGAATTGGCATATTACAATAATTTATTATAGAAATAAATTTTCTCATTTATCTTATACACGGTTGTAAATCACTTAACAATCTCAGCTCAATGTTATGTCAAATTAGCCTCCATAACTAGTACTATAATTACTCAGTTACAAAGATGGCATAAGCAAAATTCAATTATGAAAGTACACAATATTTGGACAACCCAAACACTTCATATATATTTATAATATGAAGTACATTTACCTACCAATATCTTATCAGGGGTTGTTAGAAGTCGAGCTCTTCAAACCCTAGTGATGTAAACCATAAGATAAAATTAACCAATAGCTCACCCCATTAGAGATCATAAACAAGGTAGAATACAATGCTAAGTCCTTTTTGGAACCTACATTTTGTATCCCACACTTGTAAAAGATCAATTCCCTCTATCTTCTCAATAACAAGCACATTAGGTAGCACTAGGGTTTTAAAATGCCACAAAACCCTAACTTCTTATCTTACCAAAGCTACATCATAAAAATCTTTATTTTCTCTTGTAGCTATAAGTCTTGGTATTGCTAGTCTCCTTAGGACAAAACATTGACCCTAGTATTCCTTTGACACTCCTTTGAGAAGCCTAGTTGTTAGTTTATTAGTTGATTCAATCCATGATTTGACCATTTTATCGGTCACACATATTATTCCCCTCTTTCTATGCATGACATATATAAAATAATTTCATTTATGTGTAACGCTTCATAAATGAAAAAAAATATGAATCAATGACTCATTAATGCACTCATGTTTGCTTAGATTTTGTAGTGGGTATATTTAAAAAAATTTAAACCCCTCAATTATTAATAACATTTATTTGGTCTTCCATGATGTCCACTAAACTTATTGATTTTGATCAATATAATTAGAGAGTTCATATGGAAACTAGATGTTAGAATGGGTATCATTTTCCACCTACAAATAAACGTTTTGAGGTTACATTTCATGAAAAACCATAGAAAGTAATTCTATTCTACCAAAATTCCTCCAGAGAGACTTGAAACCATTATTATTTTCCCTTCACCATCTATGAGATTTTATTGCATGGTCCTACCTAATATTTGGGTTAGAGCACACAAGGAGAAAAAGGACCCTCCCAAACCCAATCCAACAAACTCGTTGATGACATGCCTTTCCATTCCATGCCATTGTCATTCCTTTCCAAGTCATTCCATGGAATTTCATTGCCATGCCATTGCTATTTCCATGCCATTTCCATGCCTTTCCATGCTATTCCATTTCCATGTCTTACCATGACATGTCATTTCCATTCCATTGCCAAGCCATGCCATGCCATTCCATGCCACTACCATGAATTTCCAAGCCATGCCATGTCATGCCATGCCATGCCATTTCCATTCCATTTCCATGTAGTTTCTCATGTCTTGTTATGTAGTTTCCTATTTTAACCTATATAATAATAAATACAGTGTTCCATAAAGTTATGCAAGGAAAAATTCAAATCAAAATGTGGATTGAAATGAAACAAGAATAATAAAAAAATGAAAGATTGTCATGCCTCACAATTAAACCCTTGGAATACACATTGACACCTTTTATCACATTTATGTCATAATTTTCATCCCTTTAGGGATTGATGTCTTGAATATTGTAGGGTTGTCATGTTTCATCTTTCATTTCAACATGCATTTGTTATCTAAACCCTATTTTAATCTTTCATTTTTAGCCCCCTTTCATTTAATGATTACTTGTTTTAAGGATTGTTATATTTTTCCTTGTATTTTATTTCCTTTCCTTGCCTTGCCTTTGCATTCCCTTCCATGCCATGGCTTGCATTGCCATGCCTTGTCATGTCATGCCTTGAATTTCCTTACCTTTCCATTCCATGGCTTGTCATTCCATTCCTTTCCTTCTATTGCATTTCCTTTCCTTGACATGACATGTGTTTCCTTTCCTTACCTCTCCTTGCCTTCCCATGCCATTCCATGCAATGCCTTTCCTTTGAATTCCTTCCCATGCCATGCCTTGCATTCTATTTCCTTTCCATGCCATGCATTTCATTTCCTTTCCATGCCATTCCATGCTCTACATTGGCTTTCCTTGCCTTGACATGCCATGCCATGCCTTGCATTGCCTTTCCTTGACATGTCATTCCATGCCATGCATTGACTTTTTTTTCCTTTCCATACCATTACATGCCATGCCATGCATCACTTTCCATACCTTGCATTTCCATACATTGCCTTGCCTTTCCATGGTATGGTATGGTATGCCTTTCCATGCCATACCTTGCCTTGCCTTGCGATGGTATGGTATCGTATAGTATGCCTTGTCATACCATTCCATGCCTTGCCTTTCCTTTCCATGGTATGGTATATTATGTTATGGTATGAATTTCCTTACCTTTCCATCGTATGGTATGGTATGGTATGTATTTCCTTTCCTTTCCATGATATGGTATGGTATGGTATGCATTTCCTTTCCATTTCCATGCCTCACAAATAAACCCTTGGAATACACCTTGGCACCTTTTATTACATGTTTGTCATAATTTTCATCCCTTTAAGGCTTTATGTCTTGAATATTGTAGGGATGTCATGTGTCATCTTGCATTTCATCAGGCATTTGTTATCTAAAACCTAGTTTAATCTTTCATTTTTACCCCCCTTTCATTTAATGATTACTTGTTTTAAGGGTTGTTATATTTGTCCTTGTATTGCCTTGGCTTTCCTTGCCTTTCCATGTCATGCCATGCCATGCCTTTCCTTTACATTCCCTTCCATGCCATGCCATGACTTGCATTTCCTTGTCTTGCCTCACCCTCCCTTTCCTTTCCTTGCCTTGCCCTGCATTTCCTTGCCTTTCATTTCCTTTCCTTCCCATGTCATGCCATGCAATGCCTTGCATCTGCATGACTTTCCATTACATGTCTTGCATTTTATTACCTTTCCATGCCATTCATTTCCTTTCCTTTCCATGCCTTGACTTGCTATGCCATATTATGTCTATCATTGTCTTACCTTTCCTTGCCTTGCCTTGACTTTCCATGCCATGCTATGTCATGCCCTTCTTTTTCATGTCTTACCATGACGTTCCATGTCTTTCCTTTCAATGCCATGTCATACCATAACTTTCCTTACCATGCCATGCCATGCATGAATTTCATACCTTGCCTTGCCATTCCATGACTTTCCTTTCCTTGCAATGGTATGGTATCGTATGGTATGCCTTGCCATGCCATGCCTTGCCTTGCCTTTCCATGGTATGGTATCCCATGGTATGGTAAGAATTTTCATTCCTTGCCATGGTATGGTATGGTATGCGTTTCCTTGCCTTGAATTGCCAAGCTATGGTATGGTATGCCTTGTTTTGGTATGGTATGGTATGGTATTCCTTGCCATGCTATTCCTTTCCTTGCCTTTCCATGGTATGGTATGTGTTGCCTTGCCTTTCCTTGCCATGGTATGGTATGGTATGTATTTCCTTTCCTTTCCTTTCCAAGACATGGTATCGTATGCATTCCCTTTCCTTTCCTTGGTATGGTATGCTATGGTATGCCTTGCCATGCCATGCCTTTTCTTTCCTTTCCATGGTATGGTATGGTATGTTATGATATGTCTTGTCATGCCATGCCTTTACTTGCCTTACCATGGTATGGTATGGTATGCCTTGCCTTTCTTTTCCTTGCCATGGTATGGTATGGTATGTTATGATATGCCTTTCCTTTTCTTTCCTTTCCAAGCCATGATATGGTATGGTATGGTTTTCCTTGCCTTGGTAAGGTATGGTATGGTATCCTTGGCATGGTATGGTAAGGTATGGTATGCCTTGCCTTGCCTTTCCATTCCATGGTATGGTATGGTATGGTATGGAATGGTATGATTTTCCTTGCCATGCCATGATATGGTATGTTATGGTATCCTTGGAATGGTATGGTATTGTATGCATTTCCTTTCCATTTGCATGCCTCACAATTAAACCCTTGGAATACACCTCGACACCTTCTATTACATTTTCGTCATAATTTTCATCCATTTAGGGATTGATGTCTTGAATATTGTAGGGTTGTCATGTGTCATATTGCATTTTAGCATGAATTTGTTATCTAAACCCTAGTTTAATATTTTATTTTTAGCCCCCTTTCATTTAATGATTATTTGTTTTAAGGGATTCTATATTTTTCCTTGTATTTCCTTTCCTTGTCTTTCCTTGCCATGTAATGCCTTGCCTTTGCATGCCCTGCCATGCAATGCCTTACATTTCCTTTCCTTTCCATGCCATGCCTTTCCATGCCATTTCCTTGCCTTTCCATACCTTTCCTTTCCATTCCATGCATTTTCTTTCCATTCCATGCCTTTCCATACCATGTCATGTCATAAAATGCCATGCCTTTCCATGCCATGCCATGCCTTGCCATGCCTTGTGATTCCTTGCCTTACCTTCACTTGGTATTCCTTGTCTTTACATACCATGACTTTCCATATGATGTCTTTCCATCCCATGCATTTCCATGTCATGCCATGCCATGCCTTCACTTTCCATGCCATGCTATGCCTTGCCTTGCCTTTACATACCATTCTTTTCCATACCATGCCTTTCCATGCCATGTCATGCCTTTAATTTCCATGCCTTGTCTTCACTTTCCATGCCTTAACTTGCATTCACCTGCCATGCCATGCCATGCCATACCTTTATTATATGGACAAGTTTAATACATAAATAATGCTTGTACTAAAAAAACAATATTAATACATAAAAATTATAATCAAAGGATTCATTAACAATGTAGTTCTACAATTTGTTATCCCATGTATCATATATAAAAATACTTGCATGAGAATTTCAATGTCATGTCATAATATCTCTTTATTAATATATATAAGGTATCATATATTTGTCAAACATGGATTATCATAAGTAATAGGATTTATCTAGGCCTACACCTACACCTACACCTATACATTGCCTTGCAATGTCATGTCATGCTTATCCTTGTCATGTCTTTCCTTCGATTTGTTTTCATTACCTTTCTTTTCCTTTCCTTCCCTTGCATTTCCATACCAACATGTCCCTGAATGGCCTGAGGAGGCAAGTTGCAACTCATGAAAAAAATAAAAACAAAACTTGGATGGGAGAACCGTCAGTTGCATTGGATTCGTAGCACTGGGTTTCATCTATTGGGGCCCCTCCATTGTCATTCCATCCACCATAAAACTGTTTGTTGGAGTAGCTCCGGTGCTAAGGTTTTTCTCAATGAGGCATAGTGCAATTTATGAAGAGGAGGTCGATTTTCAAAAAAACTGTGCCGGGAATTTATGGGTAGAGTAGTCACATCGGCCTTGGCCAAATAGACTTGTGGGAGATTATGGAACTTTGTTATTATGTTCGGTTTTGATTTTATGCCCCCAGAACAAATTGGCCACATGTCCCTAAATAGATTGAGGAGGCAAGTTGAAACTCACGATAAAATTTAAAACATGACTCAGATGTATGAATTGTCAGCTGCATTGGATTCAAAGAACCAATTGTTAGCTAGTGGGGACCCTCCACTATCATTCCCTCCACCAAAAAATAGTTTATTGGAGTATCTCTGGCACTAGGATTTTTCTCAATGAGGCATATCCCAAGACAAGACAAGGCATGACATGGAAGGCATGGCATGGAAAATAAAGGTAATGCATGGGAAGTCATGGCAAGGAAAGGAAAGGAAAGGCATGGTACGGCATGGGAAAGAATCCAAAGGCAAGGCATGGCATGGAAAGGAAATGAAAGGCATGGGAAGGAATGACAAGGCAAGGCAAGGAAAGGAATGACAAGGAAAGGCAAGGCATGGAAAGGCATGGAAAGTGAAGGAAAGTGAACGTAAGTGAAGGAAATAAAAGGAAAGGAAAGGCATGGAAAGGCAAGGAAAGGCATGGAAAGGAAAGGAAATGTAAGGCATGGCATGGGATGGAAAGGAAACGAATTTCAATGCAATGAAAAGAATGGCATGGAAAGACATGGAATGACAAGGAAAGGCAATGCAAGGCATAACATGGAAGGGAATGCAAAGGTAATGTATGGCATGGCAAGGCAAGCCAATGCAAGGAAATACAAGGATAAATATAACAACCCTTAAAACAAGTAATCATTAAATGAAAGGGGGATAAAAATGCAAGATTAAACTAGGGTTTAGATAACAAATGCATGTTGAAATGCAAGATGACACATGACATCCCTAAAATATTCAAGACATCACATCCCTAAAGGTCTGAACATATGACATAAATGTAATAAAAGGTGTCAAGGTGTATTCCAAGGGTTCAATTGTGAGGCATGGCAATGACATGGCAATGCTTTTTTTTTTGTTATTCTTATTTCATTGCAATGTTTCTTTTTTTGTTATTTTTTGTTATTCTTTGTAATGTTGTTTTTTTTTGTTATTTTTTGTTATGTTTCTTTTTTTGTTATTTTTCTTTTTTTGTTATGTTTGTTATTTTTGTTATTCTTGTTTCATGTCAAGGAAGGAAAAGGAATGGAATGGGAAGGCATGGCAAGGAAAGGCATGGGAATGCAAGGCAAGGCAAGTTAAGGCATGGGAAGGCAAGGCATGTAAAGAAATGGTAAGGAAAGGAAAGGAAAGGCATGGTATGGGAAGGAATCACAAAGTAAGTGATACAAAAATGAAGGTATTACTGATAAATCACGAGTTAGTTTAATGTATTTTAGGCATCGGATCGTTAAGAATGCAAAATACATAAAGCTTATTATCTGGTTGCGGAATATCAAATGTGATTTTTACTTGATGCTTATTAATGAATAAAGATATCAACCATTAATATCCATACTACAAATCAAGAGAATAGAACAAAAAAACAGAAAGAGAAATAGAGACAAGAGGTTGATAATAGAGTTCACCAATCGTTGGCTACATCTTCGGGCCCGCTTCCAAGTGGAGGACCTCTTTATTGGTCTTTAAAATGCTCAAAGTTCTCTCACATAGGCTCTTTTTTGTTACATAATGTGCTTCGGATTTGCTGTGAAAGGCCTCTTTGCTCAGATTCAAGTATGTTCCATCATATTCCTCTCAAAAACATGGCAAAAATGTCCCTCAAAACAAGAGAAAAGGCCTAAATTTACAAAGTGCCCCTTCAAAAACCTGCATCAAAAAGTCTCCTCCAAACTTCAAAAATTCTGGTTTATATATATTTTGAGTCTCGTATGAGAAATCCCAACTTCCCTCAATATCTAGCCTCTTTAAGGGATCAAATCCCCCTTCAAATGGCCCAAAATCCTCAAAAAATCCATTTTTTGGGCTAAATATCAGTCAGAACCCATTCTGTAAAGTTAAAAACCCACTTTTATATAAAAATACATAGTATAGCCCCCTTGGGATGGTGTGTACCCCCTTGGAACCGGTCATATGCATCTCATATAACCAAGTTCTAGCCCAAAGGGCTAAGCGCTGGCCCCTTAACCCATGCTAACTCCTGGTTACATGGTGCATGGCATGCAAACGTTACTTAATGGATAACACCTTTCACACAAAAATGGTGGAGAAACCAACCTTTATGGTTGTGGTTGCATGGTTTTAATAAAAAACGTGGGATGGGGCTATGTCCCAGCCCCCCCCTTCCACCCATATACAAAGCATTGAAATTTAAATCATTTAAAATTTGTTTCATATAATAAGAAACATGTGGGGCGCGTTTGTGGTTGGAACTTATCTCAAGGCTTGGGCTTGGTGGGTGGTTGTGGGTTCAAAACCCATGGACCCCCAAACTAATTTTTGGAACTTTCAATATGAGTTGATGACTGGGTGCCACATGGCTGCCCATGCCTAGGCCACGCGGCACCACAACATTTGACCAAATTTTTCCACGTATCCAATTCTGATTGGATTTGCCATCCACATCTACTGATTCAAATGATGCCACATGTCTCTGCCACATCAACATCATGAGGTTTCTTTGGTGATGTCATGATGACGTAATGATGACATCATCATTCACTTTTTCCAGTTTGACCTTTGAATTTTTTTAACTGTTTGAGAAAGAGGTTAGAGTGCGATAACTCTTGCATACGACGTCTGTTTGAGAAAGTAAATATACTGATGGAATCAACACAGGAAGATGGATGCAATGGTATCGATTTCATTCAATTCTGAGAACTTTTTATTTTTGAGCATTTTCTAAGCCTGGGGAGCCTCCTAGATCATTCCTCCCCACTTTGGAAGCTTTTGGACCACCAAAAGTTTTCTTTTACTCATGTCAGAAGTGATGGTACTGCCTCTTCACTTGTCCGGTATTGTCCATCCTTTCTTCTTGGATAATAATCACCTGACTAATCACAACAAACATGAAAATTGAGATAGCATTGTTTATCAAAGTATTCATCCCACCAATTGCACAATCATCTACATTCTTTGTCGTAGTTAGCAGCCATACACCACTAAATAGCAACAAACTAATCAACAATACTAGACATGCTAATGAGAATGAAACAACATGCTTCCCCTTCTGAACGGGAATAGTAAACAAAGTATGCAGTTGAACCTCATGATGTACCTTCAGTGACACTTCATGACTGTTAGAAACATATTGAACCATCTCATGTTTAGCATCACTAACTTCATGTTTTTTTACAGACATAAGTGTTAAAATTTTTCTTGCATTTACCATTCTTTTTAACTGTCTTGTAGCTACAAAAGATCTGTCAGTTTTCATGCGATGAGCATGAACAATGTACTCTTTCCGATCTTTCTTGAAGCAATATTTATTATCCTCCATGTAGAATATATATTTCCCATCATAAAGGTATGGTCTTCCCAGTACAATTCCACATATGTCCAATGGCACTATATCAAGCTCTATTTCATCATGGTACTTAGAAGTGATTGCAAACTTAATTTTACATTGCTTGGTTACCTGCAAACTATTATCACCACATATCCATTCTAATGGATAAGGTCTAGGATATGGCTTAGTTTCAAGTACCGAGTTATTTACAACATCTTCACTAATTAGATTGGCTTGTGATCCACTATCTACAATAGTATCAACTTTAACATTATGTGTTATAACCCTTATGTGGAAAATTTCACTCCTTTTACACTCATCATTTACATCAACTGTTCTAGAAGAGCTAGTACTTGCAACAAAATTTATACCTCAGATTCCCATAGCTACAACCTATGTCTCATCACCGGAATCTGATCCAATATCCACTTGAACTATCACAACTATGGTATTCTTCCTTCTATGGTTGGAAAACTTCTTTGGGTTCAATTCAGGATGTAAGACCCAACAACGATCTTCACCATGGCCTACTTTTTTGCAGTTCCTGCAAGTAGGCTTCTCCTTTATTGTTGTGGTTGTCATCTTCTCTTTCCTTTTCCCTGCATCCTTTCTTTGCCAAGTATCTATAGAAACACTATCACCAACATTCCCTTTACTGGATTCAATGTGAATGGCTTGTACACATACTTCATCAAAGTTAGAAGGATTTAGCATAAGAATAGTGTGCTTAAGATAAGAATGTAAACCACTGATATATTTTAGGAGTGTCTTTTTTGTATACAAAGGAATAGCCAAATTTAATTCTTTCTTACAAAATGTTTGAGTATATTCTTGTACACTTTGACCTTTTGATTGCCTTAAACATTGCCAATTCATCATTTCTTGTTGCATCTAAGCTAAAGGATAAAACTGGTGTTTTAATGCAATAACAAAATCATTCCAGGAAGAGATTGTTTTACCACTTTTCTTAAGATCATCTCTAGTTCTGCTTTCCCACTATTTGAAGTTTCATCATCAACAATATTTTGTATCCTGCAATAGACTTCTAATTGTCTCACCCAATTATCTATCTTTTCTGCATCTAATTCACCGTCATAAGTGGGTAATTGAAACTTTACATCTAACTTTAATAACGACATATCAGAAGAATGATGAGTTTTTTGTTTATCCTTGAAGGAATGTACACTTTCTTCATTATTAGATGATGAGGATGAAGGAGAAGAAGGTTTTGAAGGTCCACCACCTTCAACTCCTCCTTCTGCTCTTACCGAAGATTCACCTTCTTCATTGCCTCAAAGCCTTCGTTTCCCTCTTTCATGATAAAGATCCTCTACCATGGCTTGCATCAATTTAAAGGCCTCGAAGAAATCATCTTCATATTTGTAGGGACCCAATTTTCTTGGTGAAGACAGTTCTTTCTTATGCGGTCTCCTTTGATTCTCTATGTCAAGAGCCTCAAGTTGGCCTTCTCCTCGGTTGAGTTTTTCTCTGGTGAGAATTCAATGCTTGAAATTAGGTCAAACCTTCAAAAACAAATCTTTGATACCATAAAATTGATCCAAAAATGAAGGTATTACTGATAAATCACAAGTTAGTTTAATGTATTTTAGGCATCGAGTCGTTAAGAATGCGAAATACATAAAGCTTATTATCTGGTTGCGGAATATTAAATGTGACTTTTACTTGATGCTTATTAATGAATAAAGAGATTAGACATTAATATCCATGCTTCAAATGAAGAGAATAGAATAGAAAAATAGAAAGAGAAATAGATACAAGAGGTTGATAACAAAGTTCACCAATCGTTGGCTACGTCTCTGGGCCCGCTTCCAAGTGGAGGACCTCTTTATTGCTCTTTAAAATGATCAAAGTTCTCTTACATAGGCTCTTTTCTGTTACATAATGTGATTCAGATCTGTTTTTCAAGACCTCTTTTCTCAAATTCAAGCATGCTCCATCATATTCCTCTCAAAAACATGGAAAAAATGCCCCTCAAAACATGAGAAAAGGCCAAAATTTACAAACTGCCCCTTCAAAACCCTACATCAAAAAGTCTCCTCCAGGCTTCAAAAATCCTGGTTTATATATATTTTGAGGCTTAAATGAGGAATCCCAACTTCCCTCAAGATTTGGCCTCTTTTTGGAATCAAATCCCCCTTCAAATGGCCCAAAATCCTAAAAAAATCCATTTTCTAGGCTAAATATCAGTCAGAATCCATTCTGTAAAGTTAAAAACCCACTTTTATATAAAAATACACATTATAGCCTTCTTGGGCTGGTGCATGCCCGCTTGGAACCGGTCATATGCATCTCATATGGCCAAGCGCTAGCCCAAAGGGCTAAGCGTTGGCCCCTTAACCCGCACTAACTCCTAGTTACATGGTGCATGGCATGCGACTGTTGATTAATGGATAGAACCTTTCATGCGTAAATGGTGGAGCACCCAACCCTTATGGTTTTGGTTGCATGGTTGTAATAAAAACTGCAGGCTGGGGATATTTCCCAGCCCCCCCTTTCCGCTCATATACAAAGCATTGAAATTTAAATCATTTAAAATTCGTTTCATATAATAAGAAACATGTGGGGCGCATTGGTGGTTAAAACTTTTATCAAGGCTTGGGCTTGGTGGGTGGTCATGGGTTCAAAACCCATGGACCCCCAAACTAATTTTTGTAACTTTCCATACGAATTGATGACTGGGTGCCACGTGACACCATGACATTTGACCAATTTTTTCCACGTGTCTAATTCTGATTGGATCTGCCATCCAGATCTGCCCAGTCGACTATTTGCACATGTCTCTACCGCATCATCATCATGAGGTGTCTTTGGTGATGTCATGATGAAATCATGTTGACGTCATGCTGACGTCAACATTCACTTTTTGCCAGTTTAACCTTTGACTTTTTTTAGCTGTTTGAGAAAATGGTCAAAGTGAGATAACTCTCGCATACGACATCCATTTGAGAAAGTAAATATACTGTCAGAATCAACATGACAAGACGGATGCAATGGAACCATTTTCATTCAATTCTGAGAACTTTTATTTTTGAGCATTTTCTGAGCCTAGGGAGCCTCCTGGATCAGTAAGGCATGGCAAGGCAAAGAAAGGCAAGGCATGGAAAGTAATATGAAGGAAAGGCATGGGAAGGCATGGAAATGAATGGAAAGGCAAGTCAAGAAAATTCACGACATGGGAAGGCATGGAAATTCAAGGCATGATAAGGCATGGTAAGGAATGGAAAGGAAAGGCAAGGCAAGGAAAGGAACGACATGGAATAGGAAGGCATGGAAAGGAAAGGGAAGGGAAGGCAAGGAAAAACATGAGAAGGAATGGAAAGGTAAAGCATGGGAGGGCATGGAATGTAAAGGAATGGGAAGTCGTAAAAAATCACGGGAAGTAAAGGAAATGCATGGGAATGCATGGCATCGAAAGGCGTGGGAAGGAAAGGAAAGGAATGGAATGGGAAATAATGGAAAGGAATGGAAAGGAAATTCATGGGAAGGAATGGCAAGTCAAAGCATGGTAAGGCATGTAAATGCATGGAAAGGAAATTCAAGGCAAGGCATGGCATGGGAAGGCATGGCAATGAAATTCATGGAAATGCATGGAAAGGAATGGAAAGGAAAGGAAAGGAAAGGCAAGGAAAGAGATGGCATGGGAAGGCATGGCAAGGAAAGGCAAGGTAAGGCATGGCAAGGAAAGGGATGTGAAGGCATGGGGAATCTTATTCCTTTTATTCCATTTACATACCTTTAAATCAAGCCAAAATTATGTATTTTACATACCTATGGTCATTCAAGTAGACCATCAGGATCACTTCTAATATTGATAGTCTCCATTAACTTCTCGTGCTCAGAGTAAGGCAAGAAGTATTGTACCTTTGATGAGTTCTTTCTTGGTATTGTTTTTTGTTGGAGGTTTGTACTAATAACCAAGTTTGTAAAGTGGTATATGACTTGACCTGGTTTATAATCTTGAAATACATAACCACCTTTCTTTCATGTTCTTTCATCCTATGTCATATATTCTCCTTTAATAATCATCAACCGAATAAGAAATTCAATGCCTTCAAAGTCTATTATTGATCACATGAGAGTCTTATTTCCCTCTAAGCATCGTTCAAGCCAATAATCAATGCCCCATTCATTATCTCTTAGGGAAAAACTGCATATATGTTCCCTACAAAAACTGGAGTTCCAAAATGTGAGTCCACTAAAAGACCAAAACATAAAACATTAATTATAGTTATTCAATATTTAATAGAAGGAATCAACGAACTTGGAAGTATGATATATGAGACATGATGATAGTTTGTTGAAATACTTGATAGTTATTCAATATTTAATAGTAGGAATCAATGAACTTGGAAGTCCAACCGAGGTAATTCCATAGTTATGGATTGACCAATGGGGAGGTATACATGATCCCATCTATCAACCTATTATGTCGATTCACAATCATCCCATTCATTACTACTACATGGACCACAGAAGAAATATATTTTCTCATCCATATTTCAACTATTGCATTGTCTGACGTTATAACTGAATGGAATCCATGTGTGCCCTATATTTTTTTTCATTCATACCACTGTGATTGATCTACATCGACCAAATCCCAAACATATATATGTACATGTCCTTTCCTGTGTGATTATTCTTCAGGGGTTCTTGTTTCCTCTCCCATTATTGAAGAACACCATTCAACAATTGATTTTGCAAGTCGAATGAGGGAAGTATTTGTGAACTTCATTTACTACCCACATAACAATCTTTTTATGCATGCACCTGCTCCATCATTCTCCCCTTTCCCGTTCCCATACTCAAAATAGTTCCAAATGTTTGGTACCTTTATTCTTTTTTGAAACACACACAAACATTGAAATACATGAGCATTTTTGAAATGGCCTGCACAACCATCTGACCAAATCCAATGTTGATCCATCTGTAATATTTCTTACTTAAGGTTATTGTAGAACAATTGAAAACAATGTTGTATGTAGGCTAAGTCATGGAACCAATCATCTCTTATGTAGAAGTGATACTCTTTCAATATAACTTTGTTTTACTCATTACTATTCGGTCCATGCCTATATGTGATATGGACAATTATGTTGACCTACTCTGGCTGATAATATTGGATTTGAATCTCATTTTTCGGTTTAAGGGTGTTGTTCTTAGCAAAATCAACCATTCATAACACAATACCAAAAGGAAATGTGTCTCTACATATTCTAAAATGATCATACTGCCATCGAGAAACATGGACATGTTGAACATAATGTCGTGTCTTTTCAACGAAGTCCTTTATGAATTCACAAAATCTTACTTGGGAAGTAGCCAATTGTATCTTTTTCCTCTCCTTTCCTCCATCAATATCATATGTCACATATTGAAAGCTTTGCAAGGAAACCTCCTTCCTCCCCAATTCATACTCATTGCTTACATGGATGCACTTACTCAGTAATACCATTCCACCACACCTGGGGCATATCCCATCTAAGAATGATTTTTGATAAATGTAAAACCCTCTAGCCTTGTACAAAATATGTTGTGAATAAAGTCTCTAAATGATGATGACAACAATATAACTAAGCATTCCTGCAAAAGGGTGTTATACAAAACACAAAACATGTGTGTGTGTGTGTGTGTGTTTCATAATAATAACCATACTCAATGTGATATCTACAACAACATGTGTTACAAATTGTGTTTATTCGAACATACCAAGGCTTTCATTTATGGAAAGATATTTGGCCCAAGTTAAGTGCACTATGTATTGTTCTAAATATCTCATACAATTTTGTCTATGTAATGTCAAGAAAGTGTTTAATATGGGTCTCACTGTCCCTAGATCCCCTTCTGAATGTTAGTACATCGTTTTGGTTGGAGGAAGGTCTAGTGTTCTCATGCTAGAAATCCTGAACAAGTTTCTTAACCACTCTAATTAACTTCATGTTAGAGTGAGGTAGCCTACCAGTGAAGGACCAAAAATCTATTGGTCCACTTGTGTTGAGGCTATCTCATCTATGAGAATACTTTCTAAGGGTTTTGACACTGCATTTCAAGAGGTGAGAGGTTTGTTGTAGAAAACGATGTTTTATCGTGACCTTTCTAACAATTGATTGTGACAAGACATGTTGGGATGCATTGTTGTCTTTAGAACGATATTTCTTACCAATTATTTGAAAAACATCTACAAGTTTTCTAACAATATGATATCTTGTTTCTACACTTTTGACTATTTTAACACCTAAAATTCTCCTAATAGCAGTCAAACTTCTATACTTTAACAAAGCTCAATATAATTTACATTCAACAACATCGGATTTTGGTTCAAAATATTATTTAATGATTTTATAAGAGTGATAACAAATAGTATGGTTAAGTAACTTACCTTCAGGTGATTCTAGACCACTTTAATCAACTTGAATGAATTTAGGGTTTCTTCGGTGCACAGTGCTCAATTTAGGTAGGGACGATGAACCCCTATTATGGCACTCTTGACCGACCTATTATGGAGTTAACAATTTTTCATTTCTTTCTCCTTCAATCATTGGTGGCTCAACTATTGGAGGAGAGTGGAGATGGGATTGACTAGTTTCTAGAACATTTGACTATCCAACAAGAGATTGTCGCACAAGAAATTCTTCACCACAATGTTGCACACCAATTGCTTCTCTAATTTCATCCATTGTATAATTATATACAAGAAAATCCTCCATCATCTGTTCATCCACAACAAGTTGTATGTATGAGATACTGGATGGGTTTCTCTCTAATGAACTCTTACGCTTTGCTTCTGGTGATGGAGGAGAAACAATAGTGACATCTGTTCCACTAGATATTGTATTTTCCTCTTCTGAAAGCCTACGCTTTGACATAAATAACTTTTTTTTTCTCTTTCTTCTTCTACCTTTTTGATCGGTTTCTTTTTTCTCGAGGAATTTATTTCTTGAATCCGTCAGTTCCCCATGTTTAAATATAAAAATTGGGTTCCAAACACCCACCACATTTTTTTCTTTGTATTATGTAATGAGGAACAACCAAGTGGAGAAATTTGTTTTTGTATTACAAAAGAACACACATCTAATAATTCCAATTACAATTCCAATTGCACTTGGACAAATTTGTCTTCCAATTCCAAGAAGACACAAGAAGATACAAACAACAATTCCAATTGTACTTGGACAAACTTGTCTTCCAATTCCAAGTAGAAACAAGAAGATACAAACAATAATTCCAATTGCACTTGGAAAAATTTGTCTTCCAATTCCAAGAAGACACAACAACATACAAACAACAATTCCAATTGCACTTAAAAACATTTTCTCCCAAATTTTCCTACAATGGTCTGGAAATAGCACAAAACTCTCTATGAATCAAACAAGAACACTAAAATAAGAAAAAAATGTTTGTGCATGCTATTTTTCTCTGAAGATGACGCAGATTGTTTGTCAGATTTGAAATAGATGAGGTGATGGAGTGTGCTTGGCACCAAAAACTTCCCATCAGGAATACGATCGTGTTTCTAGAACACGTGCACATTAAAGTGTGTGTGCATTCTAGAAACACGTGCACATTCCTCTTGAGCATAAACGACCAAAAACTATATCTCAATCAAGTCACAAAAGCATGTGCACACTCTTAATGAAACATATAGAGAATTTATTATTGACCAAATATATTTATGAATAAATATGTATATGGGTATGGGGACAACTAAGGCCTAAGGGGTTAGGATTGAAAGTGTTTTCAAGGATAGAGCAATGATTAGAGCACCAATATGTGGGTGATGTGGGTGCAAAGGTTGTACCAAAGGTATATGCATAGTTGACTTAAGGCTCGAGTGTAGAGAGGGTTAATGGTTGAGTATAAGTTATGCATAGGCTTATATGGAGCTAGGGGGGTCTATGTCATGGTCTACGTCAAGATCTGGGCCATCATCTAAATCTATCTCTAGATCTATGTCATGGTTTACGTCATGGTATAGATTTATGTCATGGTCATTGTATAGGTATAGATCTTGCTATGTCTAAGTTTAGGTCTAGATCTTTACATGCCTAGGTAAAGGCCATTTATTTCCTTGTGATGTAGGGAGGGGGGCTACATAGAGAGGAAGAAAGAGAGTGTGAGAGGGAGAGAGGGGAATAAAAAGAGAGTGAAGGATAGGGAGACCAATAGGGGGCGTAGAGAGTGTGAGAGTGATAGGAAGGGGCTAAAAAGAGGGAGGGAGGGCTAGATATATGAAACAATATCAAGGAGGGGAGAGTGGGGGAGAGAGAGTGATGAATATACAAGGAGCGAGAGAGTGGTGGTTATATGAAAGAGGTAAAGAGAGAATGGGGTAGAGATGTATTGTTTGAGAGTGTGACATGGTGGGTAAGGAATACCAAGAGCGGGGGGTAGAGAAAGAGAGAGAGGTGGGAGAGAGAGTGAGAGTGATACTAAAAACAAGGAGAGAGAGAAAGAGGTGGTAGATGTAGGAGAGAAATATGGTAGAGATAGTGGGAGGGAGGGACAAAGGGGAAGAGGAATGGGGAGAGACAAATAGAGATATAGGAGGATACTTGGAGGGGGTGAGAGAGAGAGATAAGGGGGAGGAGTGAGAGGGAGACTAACAATAAGGAGAGAGAGAAAGAGGTGGTAGATGCAGGAGATAAAGAGAGAAGATATAGTGGGTGGGAGGGAGGGGGAGAGGTAGATGGAGGAGAGGGGTAGAGAGAGAATGTGTGAGTGTGAGAGTAGGGGAAGAGAAAGAAAGAGAGGAGGGTTGGAAAAGGAGTGTGTGAGTGTGTGAGAGGAAGGGAGAGGGAGAAAAAGAGACAGCGTATAGAGAGATTGAGAGGAAGAGGGGAGAGATAGTGGGGAGGGGTAAATGTGTGTGTGAGAGAGAGAGCAGAGAGATAGTGTGAGGGAGGGTAAGAGAGGGAGGGAGGGTAGAGAGAGAGTGAGACTTACTATGAGAGGAAGGGGGGAGATGGAGGGAAGCAGGGGGGTAAAGATATATAAAGAGAGAAATGAGGGGAGAGTAGAGGAGAGAGAGGGAGGGGGGTATAATGAGAGTGGGACTAACAACAATGAGAGAGAGAAAGAGATGGTAGATGTAGGAGAGAAAGAGATGAGAGATAATGGGAGGGAGGGGGAAAGATAGAGGGAGGAGGATTTTATAGAGAGAATGTGTGAGTGTGAGAGGGGGTAGGAGAAATAAAGACAGGGGGGGTGGAAAATGAGTGTTTGAGTGTATGAGAGGGAGGGAGAGGAAGATAAAGAGAGTAGGTAGAGAGAGTGTGAGAGGAAGGGGGGGAGAGATACTGGGGAGGGGTATATGTATGAGAGAGAGAGAAGAGATATGGTGGGAGGGAGGGGTAGAGAGAGAGGGAGGGAGGAGGGGATGGAGAGAGAGTGGGACTGATTGTTATATGAAGGGGGGATATAGAGGGAGGGGGGGTAGATATATAAAGAGAGAAATCGGGGACAGTATAGGAGAGAGAGGGTGGGGGGTATATTGAGAGTGAGACTAAAAACAATGAGAGAAAGAAAGAGGTGGTATATGTAGGAGAAAAAGAGAGGAGAGATGGTGGTAGGGAGGGGGAGAGAATGTCGGTAGATCAATTGGCCATATAAAAGTCAACTACTTATCTAAACTACCCAAAACATACCAAAACTCATACAAGAAAAGAAAATATGAGGGGGATCGGGTAACTATACCTCTACCCCATATCCGGTGATAATCCCCTCACACTTGGAAGTCTTGTTGACTAGATGCCTCCTCCCAGGGTTGAAATGCATCCAAAGATTGAAAAAAAAAAAACGACAATCATGCTATTCCATATAAAAATTAGGGTTAGATGTTAGAATGCCAAAACATAAACCAATAAAAGAATTCAATACACCATGATTTGGGACAGGAAAATTAATTATTTTATTAATAACTCAATGATTATACCTTTACACTCAAATCAGGCTATCGCTCCGCGAAAATGGTTGAGGTTCCTATTCACCAAGATCCATGTTAACCTTTGCATAAGCCTCACCTATCAACCTTCTGATATCTTCTTGGGAAGTGAATGGTTTTTTATAGAGGAAGAATGGGAAAATGAAGGAATGTTGAGGCAATTCTCACAAAAGGGCTGCAATAAATTTGGCAAGGAGGGAATGTGAAACGGACAGAGTTTCACTTTTATTATGTGTAGATGTAAAATGATACCTCGAAACCTCCTTTTATATGGGAAAAGGATGGTTATTTGGTTGGGTGACGGGATATAGCAGGTGGATTAGTTGGGAAACTACCCAATAGCCCGTAATCTCAACGAATTCCTTGCAAATTTTTATTTTTTGCAACTTTTCCAAGTATACACAGGTTGTAATGGTGTAGCATGCATATGTACATGAGTTGTAGTGGTGAAGCAAGCGTATGTATGTAGGTAGTATTTTCGGAGGGCGCATACATCTTCAAAAAATTAGTTTTTAAGAAGAGAAACTCAACAATGCTTTGGCAAAAAATGCAAGTAAGAGGGCCAAAGGCCAGGTATCCATGTGTAGAGAAATTTAGGGTTATAATAGATGCCCCCTAATGTGTGAGGTCAAAATAGCATATGATGGCCGAAATACATTAAAAAATATTCACCAGTGTACAAAATCAAGTGAGCTCGGGAACAGAGTGCGGGAGGTGCCATCTGCAAAACAACAATTGTCTCTCCAAGGTGGGCATACCCATGCTCGAGATGAAATAAATCATGTTTGAAAATCAAATACACTGTATATCCATGTCATATATAAAGTGCATCCATCCATGAGCAATACACAATGGATATACATCTCAAAATCAAAGATATACAAGTAGAGTATTCATCTTCAAGAAGAAAATGGTGCCCAATGGCTGGAGATGAGGTTTTCATAGCTCGAGAAACAACTTCAAGATATTCAAAAATCAGGTAGGATTACAATGTGAGTGTATGAATTCACTACCCATAGGTCTTCGACGAATCATCGGGAAAATACAAGAGGATCTTGATGATCAGGAAAATAAATTCGTTGATTCTGAATCAAGACTTGACTAGACTTTCAGGATGGCCGACTCATGAGGTCAAGAGACAAACTGCAGAAAGGATGAATCATTTTGGGTGAAACTTCCCTTGGAAAAAAGCATGAAAGATGGTCAGACTCAGGCAGCATGACATTGACATAAGTTCACGATGTAGGAGGAAACACAAACTCTCCATGTGTTTGGAAGAGTAACCAAACAGAGGAGGACATAGCTCTATGTTGCAAGAACAACTTCCTAAGCTCATACTAGATCCCAATGATTGAAAAACAAATGAAAAGATGTCCTTTGTCCAAGGGAGACTCATTTGTGCTGCCAAAAAAAGAATACATATTTCCCATCCCCTCTTTTTGGGTATTTTTTTTTTTTTTGTCTTTTTCAATTTTTTAAAGATCTTGAAAAGGAATAAAAGAATGCTACGTTACAAAGGAGGAATGAGTTTCGCAAGAAAACATACTAGTTCCAAGTGCAAGGAACACACTAATGCTCCGAGCAAGGAGACATATGCAGGAAAAGGACACTCGGGGAAAATTCCTCCATGGGTCAAGGTGTTAGGTCGCAGAGGCAAAGTGCTACAAGGCTTGTGTATAAGGCATGCTTCAAAGGTTCAGTTGAGAGAAACATGGATATGGAATTAGGCCAAAGACACAAAGATGCAAATGATATTATCAAGACACAATGAAACTCCCTTCAATGTATTTTTAACGAGCTGAGAGAAGGTAATTTCGATAGTTTTTTCACATTTAGAGAGTCTGAAAAAACGTAAAAGAAGACTTCGAGTACCTTTTTTGGAAATATTGTAGTCGGTTTGAAAAAGGGGTAAACGAGCACTGAAAAGACGTTTATTCAAATCCATTTTAACGAGTGTGACAAAGACAAGATCAATCAGTAATCCTTTCAATTGTAAGGAGGTTGAAAAGAGCTTAACTATGGACTCACAACCTTTTTCTAAATTTAGTCCCCTTATCTCGAAAAAGTATAAAAGTGACTAAGGAGAAATCTCCCTGCGAGATGAATCTCCCGAGGCATACATTTTTCCTCCATAATCCATAGGCGGGAAAAAAGGGTAAACTCATGCCAGTAAATGTTCTTCTGGACCAATTTAATGAGTGTGAAGGAACAAGGTCACTCGACAATCTTTTCAATTTTATGGAGTCTAAAAATAGTTTAACTATGGACTCTGTGGGGGTTCCTTTTTTGTAAGTAATCTCCAAGGCTTGAAACAGGTGATAAACCAAAACAAAGGAGAATGTTCCTTTTTAGTAAATTTAGTCCCTCGGGATCGAAAAAGGGTTAAACTTATTCCTAAGAATACTCTTCTAGCCAACCGAGGTTCCTAGAGTATACCTTTATTCGTACAATTGACCATCCAGACCGAAAAAGGGGTAAACTACCATCGGAAAAATGTGCCTTCAAATTTGAGTTTGGCGAGCATGAAGGGAAACAACATCACTCAATGATGTTTTCATGTTTAGAGAGTTTGAAAAAGGCTTAAAGAAGAATTCAAAGGTTACTTTTCTCAGTTAATCCAAACAAGATCTAAAATCCTAAATGTAGTCTCGTCGGATGTTTCTTTCAAATTTCAAGGCGAGCTTGAAAGACAACAAAGCATGTTCATTTTGGGAGTCTTGAGGGTGAGGCAAAGAGTGATGGTGCATCATATGAATGAGGCTCAATCTCGTAATAATGACAGGACTAAAAAGGACTCCCAATCCTATAGCCATTATAGACAACATGGATGACAAAATGCAATAAGGATCTATCTAGGGAATCCATGTAAAGGTAGGCTCTACCACCTAATTATGACACTTCTAAAGAAACAATGATGATTTTGTGTCGCACGTTGGTGGGTTCGATCCTATGTCAAAGTGGAAAAATATAGCGAGATGCAGAAAGTGGAGTTGAAATCCTAACTTATATGCAAAAAGTTGGAGAAACGACTTTTGACCAAAGGACCTTGAAACTGACCTATCTCCCAAAAAGTCACCAAACAAAAGAAAAGTGTATCATAAAATCCAATAAGAAACTCAAGAACGGGATTAAGTGATTTCCAAGCCAGAAAAACCAACAAAGGGAGTCAAAAAGTGGCAAAAAGGGCCAAAAGAAAGTCTATAAATTGAAGTTGACAACTCATTTTCACCATTGCAAATTGAAAATTAATCAAAAGGTAAAAAATCCCCTTTGTTAAAGAAGTTTATTATGGCAGCTTTAGAGGACGAAACGAACTTCCGCTCGGACCAAGTAAGTAGAAACGCAACTCTCTTTCATTTCAATTCCTTATTTTTGCATTTGTTTTGTTTTTTTAGGGGGTGATCTCTCCTAAAAGGGGTAGCCATGCGTATGTACACAGGTAGAAAATAGTCTGTCAGCGTACATATGTCACTGTGGCCAAGACAACCCACGTACACCCTCAAAAGGATTGAAAAAATTAAAATGCAAGGGCTAACTCCCTTTTAATTTTCCATGGAATGAGATGTATGTCGATTGGAGGGAGAGGGAACACGAGGACATAGATAGACTAGTCGATGAGCACCCTACTTCCATTGCAACGTTGAAACAATGTGGGTTGTAGAAGTTATTTTGGTGTCCATTTATGAGGGCACAATGCAAGCTATTGAATTCCCTCGTTGACTACTGGCATCCAAATGTAGAGGCATTAATGATAGAGGGGAAGTTGTTGACTCCAATGACGGAGGATATTTAATTCTTGATTGGCCTCTCAAGGAGAGGGGAACCAATCAATCTTCACACCTTTCCCCCTAAGCCTTTCAACATTGAGGACTACATCAGGATGTACTATGAGGTCGACACTGAGAAGGTAGGTTCTCAAGTGCCCATTCACAATATCACCAACTTGTCACTGATGGTTATCCTACTACTTATTGGGCAGATTACTGGATCCACGACCCTTCACTAGGATTCTCGAGGGCACATGCATTGTGCTATTTAGTGCAAGGATGCAGATATATTTGACTGAAGTACAACCATGCTCACCTACATGAAGAGGCAGTTGACAAAGTATCGAGAGCATACGAACAAAAACTTCAGGTTTGGCACAATCCTTTGCTCGTTCTTGTTCGATAGAGTGCCCAGTTTGAGTCCTAGAGAGAATGTATGGAGGCATGTAGCCTCCTTCCCAGCAATATGTAGATGGCCAGCCTTGTTGCCACGATAGGGGGGAGGGAGGACCATAGAGGTCTTCGACAATAAGTTCTTTGACTGGTGGGCATGACATATTCTAGCGATAGAGGACTACCTTTACACTGGAATCAACTTCTCCAGAGATCCGTACATGCCTGTACCTCCCAAAGAGGAGCGAGGAGAGATAGGTACATGTTTTTAAAGTTATTTAATTTTTAATTGATTTTATATATATCATTTTTATATGTGTCAGTGTACTGACTTTTGTATCTGTTATGTACATATCTGGGACCAGTGTGCCTAGTGGACTTCACGAGGACTCAACGAAATCCTCAACTAGAGGTGTGACCAGCAACAACCAGTGGACCAACAGCCATAGGGGGACATCCAACTGGAGAGGATGAGAGAGTATGGAGGTGTTTGGAGCACAACCTCACCTTGCTTACTCATACAGTTCCTATGGCCAAGATCGAGGATCTCCCACCTTCCATGTAGTCTCATGTAGTGGGGGTGCCACGGACTTGGGTCCATCTTTTCTAGTGTTTGGCCAATGCCGTCATTCATTATGGTAGGGTCGATAGGCCCCGATATTAGTGAGGCTAGACTATTATGTTTTGAGGGAACCTTTTGTATATTTTTGAGGCCATAAGCCCCGTGATGTATATCGAACCTTATTTTTTAGGAGTTCGTGCCCACCTATGTACTCATGAAATTTTGACATATATATATATATATATATATATACATTTNAAATTTTGACATATATATATATATATATATACATTTACATCTGTATTCATCTTATGGATCACATTCTTGACAAATGTATGTACATGTGTATGTGTGTGCTTGTTTTTATGCGTGTGCAACATGCCAATATAATACTTGATTAGCTAGAGTATCTTTCATTTGATTTAATATCCTAGGAACATGGATATATGTAATGTAATCAAAGTAACATTCTAAGAGATGTACCATAAGAAAACTTCAGTGCAAAGTAGGACCATAAATTCGGTAAACTACATTTAACTGGGACACAACTAGCTGAGAATATAAGTAGACCCATAGATTAGAAATACCATGTGACAAAGCCTCACGAAGAAACTCTATCACTGCACTGTACTCGGTGACATTGTTTGTGGCGTCACCTAGACAGATACCTCTAAAATATAGAAACTAGCCTTCAAGTGTGAAAATCACCCAAGCTATGGAAGAAAGCCTCTGAGTGTGTCAACTAGCACCATCCACGAACCTAAAGAACACCTCTGATTCACTTGACATCTTCCATAGTAAAAAGGAAGACATAAATAACTACACACCTAAAAAATGAAAAAGAAAAAAAAATGTATAAGAAATATACATATGTACAATAAGTCACCCATGTGACCAACCTAATAGTAATACTTCTTGAGGTAGAGCCCATTTCTAATCTCTTCTAAGGAATTTCCCTCAAATTCAACTAGAAGGTAAGCACCCTTCTTTAAGACCTCTTTCACAATGAATAGTCTGAACCACATGGGTTTGAACTTGCTTTCCCCCAGGGGATCCTTGTCTTGATCATAGACTAGGAAAAAATCTCCTTCATAGAAAATCTGAGGACGAACTAACCGATCATATTGACACTTGAATCGTTTCTTATGAGCCTCATTGACCAAGGTTGCATCACGACATTTCTCATTGAGTTGCTCCAGATATAATATACGTTCCTCAAGCGGTGAAGTGTCTAGCAGTAACTCCATCGCCAACTTTAAAGATGGGATTTGGAACTCAATAGGAAAGGCCGCTTCCAATCCATATACAAGTTGAAAAGGTGAAAAACTAGTGGCAGTCTTTACAGACGTTCAGTAGGCCAAAAATATTGTGTATAACATCAAATGCCAATTTGACTTGGCAGAGTTGATCGTTCACTAAATAATAGTCTTGACAGAATTATTCACAACTTCCAACTGACCATTCACTTGTGGGTAGTAGGGTGATTAATTTTCTTGCCTCAACCCAAGATTTTATGTTAACTTGGACATCATTATTTTTTGGCAGTGACTACCATGGTCAGTGAAAATCACCTTCGAGATGTCGAACCTTGCTACTATCTAGTTAAAAATGAAGAGAGTCGTTGATTCTCCATTATTATGAAATGTTGGCATAACCTTGGCCCACTTTGTGAAGTAGTCTACTGCTACGATGATATAACGATGCCCCCTAGCCGAACTTAGGTGACATGTAGTAAAATCAACCCCCACTTAGTGAAGGGACCAACAACTATGATGAGAAACATGGGAGCCGGATGTGCCCTCATCTTCTAAGCGAAGATTTGACACAGGTGGATTCTTGACCAACTCAACACAATCTTGGATTAACGTAGGCCAAAAGTAACCGACACGTAGAATATTTTGGGATATTTCCAACCCAGACATATGACCACCACATGCTCCAATGTGATAGTTGTTCAGAATGAGCTCTGCTTCCTCAAGTCTAAGGAACTGATGAAGAATGCAATCTAAACCTCGACAATACAAAGTGTCATCGAGTATGAGATAGTTTTGTGCCTAATGGTGAATTCGTCGACGCTCATCGTGGGAAGTAGAAGCAGGGAACTTCAAAGTATGTAGATAGAATAGTATATCTCCATACTAGGGGTCTGAATATGCGATCAGAAAAATAGCTCCTTTGATATGTGATTGTTCGGGTGTGTCATCACTAGATTCAACCGAAAGTTCCAAAATAAGTTCCGCAAAGAGAAACAACTTTTTGGATTTTGCGGAAACAAAATCCAAGTCAAATTCCTAGAGGCTTACAATAAATTTACTGATATTTCCACCAATGAACCATCGTGTCAATACATATTGAAAGGGATTCATGATGACAATGATGGTGGTCTTGCAAACAAGATTGTAATGACAGAACCACTAGATAGCAGGCACTGTTTCCAAAGTGATCTTCTCAACATGGGAATAGTTGAGTTCTGTTCCAACCAAGCCTTGGCTCTGGTAATAAATAACATTCTCCTCGAGCAGATCGTCCTCCTGAACCAAGACCATGTTCATGGTCGACTTTGCAATGACCAAGTACAACAAGAAATATATGTTATAATCGGGAGGTTGGAGCATAGGGGAAGACATAAGAACGTGTTTCAACGCTTCAAAAGAGCATTGAGCGGATTCGTCCCAACAAAAAGGGACTCCCTTTTTCAATAAACGCGTGAACCCTTTAGTGATATTAGTGTAGTTCATGACAGAATGCCAAAGAAAGTTTGATCTCCCTTGTAAGCTCTGAAGCTGGGGTATTGTGCATGGGGGAGGCAATTGAACTATCACCTCAACCTTAAGAGGATCAACCATGATCCCTATTGTCGAAACAATCAAACCTAAGAGACGATCCAACGTCACACAAAAAAAACATTTTTTAGGATTCAAGCGAGTTTGATAGTAGAGACATCGTTCGAAGATTAGTTAGAGATGTGTGGGATGATCATATATCTTGTCAGAGAGTCATGCTATATAATCAAGATAAGCCTCGACTACATTTATAAGGTCGTGGAAAGAAAAAGACATGGCCTGCTGAAACATGGCTCCAACATTCTTCAGGCCAAAAGGCATATTACGATAAGAGAATGTGCCCCAAGAACAAATAAAAGTTGTTTTATGTTGGTCTTTGGGTTTGATATGAATTTGGTTATATTCAAAAAAAACATCCATGAATGAAACGACCTCGCATTCTGCGCATTCATCGATAATATGATCGATGAATGGGGTGGGAAAATTATCTTTCAAACAAGCCTTGTTCAAGTTAAGGAAGTCGATGCACATGCAAATCATACCCAGTTTTTTGTTAACCAGAATGAGGTTTGACACCCATTCCGTCAACTACACGGGGTAGATAAAACCTGATTTAATCAGTTTCTCTACTTCAACCTTAATTGCAGTCACTTTCCAAGGATTCATCGGAAAAATATTCTATCTGACTGACTCGGCATCAATATTATTCATTATCTCATGTTCAAAAATTCTTGGGTCTATTCTTGGCATTTCCTCATAAGACCAGGAAAAAATGTCATAAAATTATTTAAACAATTCCATATAAATTCTAATCTCTTCGAGGGAGCAGTCTACTCTGACAAAAAAATTCTCCACGACACCATGGGTTATGGAGATATTTTTAGGGATCATTTTAATGATACTCGCCATGTTACCCTCAGCATAAACTATGTGTGTAGACAAAGGATTAATAGGACAAGACTTATCTCCAGTCATAGTCAAAATGAATTCACCTACCTCCATTATCCTTAACTCTAGGAGGCAGTATGATCTATGATGGAGATCATCCCAGGGTCCATCCAGACCAGTCAATGCCTCAAGAATCACCTCATCTGAGGGCAAGAATAGGTCTAAAGAATCTGTAGTGGCAAGGGAACCTTGAGCCCAAATAGGGTCGAGAACTGGATCTAACTCATGTGCAAGAGTCAAATCAGGGTCGATCGATGCTTGTTGGACAATGTTGTATGCAAATTATGTCGCAGACAAGGGCATGGCCATGCCAAATTACCTATTCCTTCCATCAAGGCCTATGGGGAAGGAACTTTCCACAGATCATGAAATTAAGTTGTTCGAAATGAAAACTTTTGAAAAATCTCATCCCTAGGTTGGTCGAGGGAAGTCGATATGAGATTGACATCGCTAGAAGGAGGTAGGTAATTGAAATTACCCATCAATGATTGACACAAACCAACCCCTATGTTGACGGTGCTAGACTGAGGATTATAAATCATCGGGGCCGTGGATACCCCCGATGAAGGATCAGGATGAGAGAAGGACAACTGGTAAATGGTCACAATTCAACCCTCATGTGGAAACAACAAGAGATGAAAGACTATAGAAACCACTCCATGCATTGCATAGGTCCAACTCCTTCCTAACACAAGGTTGTAGTCGAGAGGCACAATGACCACTTAAAATTTGACACACATGGTCTTCCCTCCTAACTACATGGGGAAAGAAGGAATGATTCCATGTGGTATGAATGAATGACCATCGAATGTCATACACAATGTAGGCGATAGAGACAAAATGGGCTAGCCAATGGCCCTCCAACACCCCAGTGACAACATGCAAGTCTAGGTGCCCTTGTCAACCACCATGCGGAATATATTCTAAGTAAAATATTTCGTGGTGTAAGCCACTAATATATGAAATGCAACGTGGCAAGGAAGAAGAGGTTTCAAGTCGGTTGGATCGAGAATAATCTCTCCCAGGTTACAAGTCTCTGCAGATCGCAAGGTGGATACCAGAGCCTTTCTCTATGAAGGACAACTCTGGAAGACTTCCAATGTGGACATCACACAAGGGATTTGTGCCAAATGTTCCACAACGAAGTAGTTCTCGGAAACCCTCATGTTCAGATTATGCGAAGCTTTCTTGAACACACCTTTGGGGATGCATTCCATTGTTTCTCCCATCATGTTCTCAATATGGAGAGGAACTCGTGGGTTTGTGGCTTCTTTACCCTTTTCAATATATTATGACATTTCGTAACGTCGGGACCTATTCTCTATATGAGTGTCACCTTTAAACATGTAAACACTCACGACTGAGGTATTACTAGTGGATGCATCGGGTCCCTAATTTCCCCCTTTTGCACTTGAATATGTTGAGGCTTGAGCCATGTTTTGACCACGTGGAAATGGGTTTGTTAGCACATCAGTTTGTTGTTGCGCTAATATCTTATGGGCCTCCCTCCACAATTCGAGGGAATAGGTGAGGTAGATGGTCCTTCATGCAAAGGTTATACTTTGAATTTATCTTCTCTGTTTTTCCCATGTCGACATTGTTATTAGCCTTTTTGTCACCTTTACTCTTATTGTTCCATTGTTTTTTCTTTCCTTCGAGCTGTTGGTTGGCCTTTGGGTTCATTGACTGTAGATTGTGTATGATTGACATTTGGGTAGGGGGAACAGCCAAACCGAAGGTCTTTCTGACCATCGTCTGTTGTATCGACAATTGTTGCAATCGATTTGACAATAGATCGGTGGAATCTCCTTGTGCTAATCCCACTATACGATCAGAATGTGGTCCAGACTTTTATTTGGCCTTGTTGAGGATGGACCTTGGTGCATCTTCCATGATATCATAGAGTAAACCAGACTGGGAGTAAATCAGTTTGAGATGTTGCGCTCTCATTATCACCTCCTCCTCTGAAAACACTCCCGAATTTGCAACATCCTTGGATACAAGTGGTACCAAGGACTTAAGGAAACACTCTAGTAAGAAAGACGGTGGGACCTATACCTTAATCAAGCTCTTATTTCTCGGATGTGATTAGATATATGATCGGCCTTAGTCTGCTCAAAGTTGGCCAGCAATTCAATGCCGACATCGTATCTCACGGGTAGCTAGAAATGGTTTAGAAAAAACATTTCTAGGTCGTTAAAATAAGAATACCTTGAGTGGTTGAGCTCAATGTACCATTTAGCAGCACCCCCAATAAGAGTGCGTTGAAATAGGAGCAACTGTACAGAGTTGTCTCACAACGCATTGGACGAGCACCATAAGGTAAAAGTTGTCACATGATTTCTTGGGTCTTCGCTAGGCTAGCCTTCAAATTTTTGAATGTCTGAGGGAAATTTAGTCGACATGGGGGTCCAACGTGGATCATGACAAATCAGGTCGTTAAGAAACGTTTACAAGTCTGGAAAATGTAGCATTGCTAGAAATGGTAGTTTGGGTTGGGTACTATGTACAAGAAAAAGGGGTCTTGGAGTTTGACTGGCACTAAGTTTCCAGGAAAAGTTGGGGTGCTGGCCTGGGTTATGGTAAAAACCGCGGCCTTGACCAGCATACGGAAACTACGTTTGCTGGAAAATCATCAGTTGACTCCCATAGCTGGACGACGTTGGTTAGGTGGGGATTTATCCCTACATTGTATTCCAAGGATTTTGGAAGGTGATGCCCCCAGCCAATCCGATGAGCATAGGTATTGAGCCCTGCTCGGGGTTCCATAGGCCATGGAAAGGGTTTCCCCCAAACGACATCCCTTGTGAGGGAAGTGATCCTTGCAAAGGATTCCAAATTCCTTGTGAGGATAAAACTCTTGTACTTACCCCCTCTGTAGGAATAGTACCGTGCACAGGATTTTGTTGTCCAAAACCAGGGTTGCCCCCAATGAAGATGGAAACCAAAGAAAAGGCATTATTACCAAATTCATCGAACAAAGAGAATGACATGGATCCCACCAATGTAGTGTAATACAAAGGACCTAAACTACATGCTCCAAACAAGCAATAGTTAGCACTCGACTTGATAGGTTTTTGGAAAGAATTATCAAGCAAGGGGGACAGAGGAGGTATGTGACCTCTACCATAAGGAATAGCATTAAAGGAGACTGAGGTGCCCAAATAGACCCTTGGATGGGAGCGAATGAGCTCCCTTCCCCCAGAACCATGCTCTATAAGGTGGAGTAGGTAAGGACTAAGTTTGAATTGAAGTCGAGCATCCCATATGATAATGGAGGGCCCATCACACTCTGTGTAAATGGAGCAGGGGTCACCGCTGATGACGGTATTGGAACACTACCTGAGGTAGAGGGAGTCGAGACCACTGTGATCCGGACTGGTGAAGGTTGGTTAGGAGGCAAGATAACCTCTATGGTAGTAGCTGAAGAGGGAGTATGAGGACTTCCAAATGAAGTAGCAACATTTTTTCCCATGGCTTCTTGTAAGACTATATAGTGCTCAGCAGGTGTCATCTTAGGAGGGGCAGCTTGTACTAAGATTAGCACCAACAAGTAGGTGATCGGAGGGTTGGCTGCCCCATAGAGCTTTCTATCCAAGGTCATAAATAGTGGGTTCCTCCTGAGTCAAGTAATCTCCTCTCGGAGCAGGATCAGGCACAGTTTCTTGTGGCCCGGTTGCTTCGAATGACCCTTGGTGGTCAAGTCTTTGCTATAACGATGGTGGTGGTTGCTCCAATGCAACCAGTGGTAGGCCTTGAAGCCTTCGTGACAGGCAGAGATCTTGATATGGCGATTAAACTATTGATTTTATGAGAGATGAAAAGAGGAGAAAAAGATGAAACTTGAAAGAAAAATCACTTCTAGTCAAAAGTAAAAAATTACAACTAACTCTTTCTAACCAACTTTTCTTTAACTAATGTTTTCCAAGATCTTTAAAAATAACACCTAAAACAAAATTTTTCTTGACTACAAGCTACTTGAGTTTCGAGAAATTAGCAAAGAAATTAAAAAATGAATTTTTTTCATTTCTAGTAAAATAACTAATTCCAACTATTTTACCAAACTGAAAATAAAATATATATATTTTTAAATTGCTTCAAACAGAAAAACAATGAAATAAATATTTTTTCTCTTTTTTTTTAAAGAAAATGAAAGGGGTAAAAAGAACTACAAGACAAGATTGAAACAGATCTTTGGCCTACTATCGATCGCATGGAATCACTAAAGAAACCAAATAGGCAGATCAATCATTCAAAGACTTGCTTAAAACCCTTTCAGAAGTAAAAACAAGAAACTTCAAAAAGACAAGTAAACTGAAATTTAACTCAAGCTATGGATGTAAAAATGGAGACTCTGAACTATGTCAAGAAACCCTAAGAAGTATAAACGTCAATCAAGAACGATGTTGGCTGCCTCTTTTTTTTTTATTTCTTGAACCAAGTATGCTACTAATGCTTCAACAACCTGCATATGTACGTGGGTTGTTTACTAAGAAGGGCATGTATGTACACGGGCTGACATAAAGTAGGGCATGTACACCGTTGTAATTCTTTTAAAAAGGTGACCAAAATCCCTTAAAAGACTCAAAAGACTCAACAGGAACTCGAAAGGCATAAAAACCAATCAGACAACCTGAAATCCCCTAAAACCCTAGAGGCTTCCCCAGTATGGTCGTTACTTCTGTTAGCGAGAAAACCCCCCTATGACTACACTAGGGTTTAGAATGTAGGTAGATCAATCAACCTTTTAAAATTCAACTACTTCTCTAAACTACCCCAAACATACCAAAACTTATATAAGAAAATAAAAGATGAGGGAGATCAGGTAATTATACCTCTACTTTGCATCTGATGATGATCCCCTCATTCTTGGAAGCCTTGTTGACTGGACAACTCCTCCTAGGGCTGACCTGCATCCAAATATTGAAAAAACAAAAATGACGAGCATGTTATTCCATATACAAATTAGGTTTAGATGTTAGAATGCCAAAACATAAACCAATAAAATCATTCAATACACCATGATTTGGGACAGGAAAAGTAATTCTTTTATTAATAACTCAATGACTATACCTTTACAATCAAAGCTAGCTACCGCTCTGCGAACCTGCTCCGGGATCCTCTTCACCAAGCTCCAAGTGCACCTTTACATAAGCCTCTCCTCTCAACCTTCTTATCTCTTCTTGGGAAGTGAATGGGTTTTGATAAAGGAAGAATGGGCAAATGAGGGAATGTTGAGGCAATTGTCACAAAAGGGTTGCAATAAATTGGGCAATGAGGGGATGTGAAACGGGGAGAGTTTCATTTTTCTTATGTCTAGATGTAAAATGAGACCCCAACACCTCCTTTTATATGGGAAAATGATGGTTATTTGGTTGGGTGATGGGCTATGGCAGGTGGATTAGTTGGGAAACTACCAAATAGCTCGTAATATCAACGAATTCCTTGCAACTTTTTCAAGTATAAGAAGGTTGTAATGGTGCAAAATACGTATGTATGCAAGATGCAGTGGTGCAACAATCATATGTATACAGGAACTAGTGGTGTAGGGCACGTAGATCTTCAAAAAAATGGTTTTTAAGAAGAGCAACTCAACAATAGTTTGACAAAAAATGCAAGTAAGAGGGCCAAAGGCTAGGTATGCATGTGTAGAAAAATTTACGGTTATAACAAGGAGCGGGGTAGAAAGAGAATGTTTGAGTGTGAGAGGGGGGGAAGAGAAAGAAGGAGAGGGGGTTAGACAAGGAGATTTTGAGTGTGTGAGAGG
>JASDQU010103331.1:634576-686656 GCA_032191745.1 Picea mariana | reverse complement strand
AGTAGAGAGGTAATTTATGAGTGTGAGAGGGGGGGGATTGAAAGAAAGAGAGGGGGATGGAAAAGGATGGGGTGGAGAGACAGTGAGACTGATTGTAAGAGGAAGGGGGGAGATAGACACAAAGGGGGTGTTGATGGGTCCTAAATCCCTTTAACTCAACAAAAACAACAAAACCAACCACCGACACCCAATTAGACTCTGCAACATTTGATAGTGGAATGGTTCTCCAGATCTTTCGATCCGGCCAAATAATCGATGGGATTTATGTAGTGATTGACAAGATATATTCTTGTGAAAGTTCCTCCTTCATTTTAAATGTTCTTTTTTTGTGTTTTATTTTATTAGAAGGGTCTGATAAAAAGATGTGTGCTAGCATAAACCAATAGGTAAAAGGGGGGAATCTTAACTATTGAAGAAGGCTGAGCATGGAACAACCCTTATTCTCAAGCATTTAGACAAATATTTTCACAACTGTGACAATCCTAGTACTAATACATCAACTTGTTGGTATTTCAATTATTGACTAAGATACAATTATCGAAAGAAAATATACATGAAATAAAATGATGGAAAGAAAAATAGTTTTCTTATCTCTAATCATTAATCACACATTAACACAATGATTTTCTTTCCATCATTAAGAACAAGAAGCATGCAAATATTGAATCAACTAACTTATCAATAGATTTAGAAACTCTTACTCATTACAACATACATTCATGAAATAAAGTCGAAAGTAATTCCTCTTCAAACCCAATCAAAAACACATTTGATGAAAAAAAAAAAAATTCTCCGGTCCTAAACAAGACTTCTCGATTAAGGTAGTTTGGAAATAGTTCTTTACAATTCAAAAAATGAGGGTCTTTTCCAAAACTATCAACCCTTTCTAAAAATTTGATCCTCTTATTTATAACGAATAATTAACTAAAACTAACTATCAAAAGTGCAAGATAAGTAAAAAAAAAAACATCGCCACATGGCACTTCCATATCTCTGTCTTCCAACAAAGAGTTTCATTCAAGTGGATGACTCTTATCATACTCTGACCATTCAATGAAGAGTTGCTCATATGTGTTGGCATATGGGAATCTGTGATGGTCCATCGGGGCCGAAAGGATTTCTTTTACTTCTACTGGTCCTGCCCGATACTTAACTACTTTGACACTTAATTGTTGTAATATTGTTCAAGCCTTGATCGGGTTCTCAATAACCTATTTTAATTGACCTAGATCCATGCTCGCCACCTTTTCTATCTCTGCAGTCCATGCCGATTCTTGTTCTGCATGTTGTTTGACTATGTCATCCAAGTCAACAAAGTCCTCGGGTGAGCCAAATTATGGGAGACTGATGTATTTCATCTACCGATTAATCTTGAACCAACTCCTTTCACAATCGAACCATTTTTATTGAATCTTCCACTGAGGTTCTTGGGCCATTTTCAACCAGTATTTGAACACTTTCCTTATCCTATCTATGCTACTGTTCCTCAGCACCCAAATGTCATGCTATTCGACGTCTCGGCCCTTTTGAACCACGTTGATGTAATCAATTCCTTCCACTACTTGGTGGGCCTTTTCATACCATATTTCCAAGTCTTTGTAGGTCACTAGAGCCATAAGGGTGTCTTCTTGGAAGTTGGCTATCCATACAGTGAAAAGGTGTCATTCATTTGTGAATTTGTCATAGGCGTCTTGGAACTCACTTCTCAAAAAAATCGTGGCTTGTGTGGAGTCCTGATAGTATTTCTCCAAATGGCACAGATGCTCCAATTCCTTTAGCACAATGGCCAAATCCTTTTCATATTTTATTTCTCTATTCAGGGTGGCATCTGTGATAGCCATCCCTGCACCGATAAGATCAGACGTGTTGGCGTGATATGTGTTGATCAATTTTTCCTCTGGGGTGATGAGAATCGAACTATCCAACATAATATTCCTCTTCTTATTGGTTCTCTTCATGATGGCTTTCCTCTTTCGGTCGTAGGCGATTGCTTGTATATTAGATACCTCATCAATAGGTTCGGGGATTTTTTTTTCTCCCCAAGTTAGAGTATTTCCTAGGCTCCTGGCTGTGTATATTTGTTCTAGGCTAGGCTCATGAACCTATTCTATATGTTCTGATGGATCGAATTTTGATTGTTTCTCATCGGATGGTAAGGTATTGGCCAAAACTAAGGGACCATGGGCAGGTTCAGTACTTAATTGATAATTGGTTGTTGAAATTTCGATTTCATGTTATGGAATTTATTCTTCTTGTCTGCCTTAGCTCATCCCTTGAGTCTTCCATTGGGGTTCCCGGTATGTCGAGACGCTCATTTTATAAGTCACTTTATAGCTCATGCTCATTCAATGGACGAATCTAAACCGGAGCATCGGGACCTTAGGTGGATGCTCTCTCAGGTTCTTTCTCCTTTGTAATCTATGCTGGAGTCACCAGGGACACCTCTTAACTCTCCTCATCATCGTATATGGTTACCAAATAAAAAAATGTATTTGGTACACTTTATCTCCATGATGTCCTCACTATCTCGGTCTGGGTTGAAATTTCCCCTGGTGATCTAATCTATGTTGGTGGAACTTCAGGGTTCTCTGATCGGATGATTTCTCCAAGTTGCAGCGTCTCTAGGCCACTTGGTTCTCCTTGGCATTAGATCGAGTCATTGGCGGGAATCCTCATCATTTCTACCAAATCAGGGTCATTTTACAATTGATGAATGATTCTTTGTGCCCCTTCTAGAAACAATAATCCCCTTCTTCATGCCTCTATTGTCTCTACTGCTCTGATTTCTTCCCTGGCTTCGAGGTCCTCTTGAGACAACTTCTCTATTGTTTCCACCTTTTCATCCATTCTCATGGCCTTGACCTGGTCATATTTGGGTTTGCCATTCTCTACACCACCTCTTCCCAATTCTGGGTCCTTGAGCTTATAATATTTTTGGAATTTTGTCGGGAGGAAAACTCTGACACACTTGCCATTATCATCGTTGATCAAGCACTTATGCCCATATGTATGGTCGATTAACCATTTCAGGACCTCTATGAAAGGGAAAATCGGGGTTTTGTTGGCCACCATGTGTAGATACAACCTTCAGATGTCCGTGAACACCTGGTCATCGAGTGCCCTTACGTTTAGGTCACTGTGTGGAACATACTCTGGGTACTCTTCTCATTTAATTCTGTTGAAGAGGTCCCCCCTTTGTGGGAGAATTACTTTGGATCTGGTGCTTTCCTTTGTATCAACAAAGGCTGGAGGCTAGAGAAAAAAATTCTTTGTTGATGTTTTAATGACAAGCTCCACCCTGGGAGTGTACTCCAACTGTCTCGCCGTCCCTGGAGAAGAACCTTCACCTATTTCTGCTTATTTTGTATTGGGTTCCCTCAACGAGCGTCTAGCGGTTGGATTTCTCAGTGACATATTACCTCTGCAGCTTGTTTAACCTAGTTTTGATGCTCTGAGGTTCAGTACAGGATCAAGACGCTTGATTTTCTCCTTCAGATGCTCTGGAATTCAAGCTTATGTGCATAATGAATTTGTTCAAAACCATTCTAGAGATTTAAACATGGATGAACTTACCTTGTCACATTAGCCATTCAATTCAGGTTATGAGTGTAATTTCATTAAATGTATCGCAGTATCATCAAAGGTGTTTAAAATTAAATTCATCAAGGGTTGATGGACCAAGCGCGATTTGTAAAATGGTCTATCGGAGATTTCAAATTTTTTTTGTTTAATCGACGCACGAGGTAGAAAAAAATGCAATATCAAGCATTAACTGTTCTATTAGATGTCCAAATCCAATCGTATCTTATGCCACAAACATTCCATTGTTTCTCTAGTCTAGTTGGCAGGTCGGGATTGTGCTTCAAACACTTTTCGTTGATAACTTCTTGCAAAATCTCTAACGTTGATTGATCTTCCCGTACAGAGCAGATAAGGAAAACCTGACTAGGAGGCGTGACTAGGACCCAGGGAACCTTAATATGACTTGCGACAAAACTAGGTCGTATGACCCCTTTACTTGATAAATACACATGGCGTTCGAGATCGGTGACTTCATTTGCTCATGTTAATCAGAATCAAGACTTTCTTTAAGACATACTCTCTAAAACCCAACCTTATCTTATCGACGCTGAAAAGTATCAAGTATTGGGGATCGACGATAGACCTACCTAAGTGCTCTTGGATCAACTCTCTTGAAAAAGTCTCGATTCCGAAAATGCATCAGAGATCGGTGATCGGCGATATGTCTGTCGCTAAATTTTTTTTTTTTTTCACCTTTATAGATTTCCTCAACCCCGATAAAGCGCATCGATCATCGGTTATTGGTGATTTCTTTACGTCCTTTGTTAACTTCTATCCTTCCTGTATTTTTCCGATGCCGAAAGGGATTGAATATCTCTTGAAAATTCATGTGAATAACTTATGCAAACCAACTCCACCTTCTGTCGAGGCCGATGGGGATCACCGATCGACAAATGTTGTTACAGTGTTCCCCATGTACTTGCTTGAAATTTTCCGATGCCGAACTTGAGCTTGTTAGGTGCAGTGTATGCTAGTGTTAGTTGTTGATTCTTAATTCAAGTGTCCAGTTATTTTAGACATGAGGTTTCACAAGTTCAAACAAACCTGACTTGATGATAAGAGTCATGAAAACAAAAGAAAGATAAACCATTTCCCAAAGTGAAATCGATTCAGAAAGTCAAGAAAACAAGTGGTACCCAAAAGGTGATAAAATTTCATAAGGATTTTAGGGTGTGTTGAGTGCTCAACAAATGGTGATTTACTAGGCGGAAGAAGAATCTTTGTTGCTTCCCCAATCTTAGCTTATGCAGAAACTGGTTAAGAACATAACTGGTTTTGTTTTTATTTTATCATAATTTCTCTGACCGTTGCGTTTGAAATTTCCCTAATTCGTGAATCTAGGAATCCCTATGGGGTTTTAAACTTTATTCCACATTTGTTCCCTTTAACCATGAACCATGCCCCCTTTTGGAAAGAGTCGAGTAAAGCATTCAATGGCACCAGGATTTTTAAGTTTTAGTTATCATCATTCACTATTTGGTGTTGCTCTGCTGTCAGCGAGTGTCCATAGCCCCCATGGAGTCACCCCGACATCATAGACCTTGCTCTGCTTCCAGTGAGCATCCACAGCCTCAACGGAATTATCTACATACCCTCTCCTACTTTGCACTCGTTTGATATAATTGATTTATTTTCGACAGAGATTCCCTGAGCGAGTGGGAGAGGAGGGCGTAGGTTGTTTGCAAGATGAGATGGTTAAGGTGAAAATTTTCTAGCTTTGTCTTGAGGTACATGTGATCCTTTCCATATTATAATATTTTTCTTTAGGTTTTACCATACCACCAAGAAGACACTTCATCACTGGCTACGGTTGTTTATTTGCAAAGGTTAGATACGAAACTCTTTTAAGACAACAACAATTCACCTAGCATTCCTTGTGTTGTATGTAAGAAAGAGTCAGGAACGGAGTTTTCTATACCATATTAATTAAGGTCAACCAATGCCTTGTGGAACACAACTTCAAAGAGAAAAAATGCTACAAAAATAAAACCATAAATAAATGACTCTGTAATAATCCTACCTAAAAAAAAATAACACGAAAACACACACACACACATTTTTGTTTTTTTTTTAACAGAAATATTTCTTTTAGGGCTTGGCCATTCACTGCGAGGGCGCCAGGTTCCCCTCTCAGATTTTTAAACCAATCCCTAAAAACGTCTGAGCCATAGATTCTGAAACTTCAAATGTTCTCCCTTCAACTCATTCACTCTCTCCCATTTCAGGACTAAGTCTCCTCCTTCAAAATTCTTCTCTTTGGCCTTATGCTTGTCAAACAACCTTTTAACTATTTGTTGATGAGCGATGAAATTTGATTTTTATTTCTCTCTTTCTTCTTCCGTCATGAGGAGGGTGTCAACTCTTTTTTGAATGACCTATGGAGGTTGTCCTCTAGAAACCTTAGCAAGCTGACGTGATGGAAGATATAGCTCGTTCGGAAGAATCGCTTCTTGTTTGTATACCATAAAGTATGGGGAATTACCTATAGACTCATTAGGTGTTACTCTATCAGACCATAAGGAATTATGAAGTGAACTATGGCAATTCCTCTAACTGTCTGCAATTGTTTTCTTCAATATCCTCACTAGGTTCTTATTGGTTGATTTTTCCACTCCATTCCCCTGTGGATAGTAGTTTGCAGAGTATCTGATTATGATTCCTTTGTCTAGAGAAAACTCTATTAATAGGGTGGAAGAAAAGTAAGAGGCATTGTCAAAAGCAAGAATGGAAGTCATACCAAACCTTGTGATCAATTGTTTTTCTTTGAATTGGATTGCCACCTTTTCGTTTACATGAGTCAGAGAAATGGCCTCTGCCCATTTTTTGAAATAGTCTGTAGCAGTCAGTATGTATCTATGTTGTTTTGAAGAACTCATTTTAATTTCTCCTATGACATCTAAGCCCCATTTATCAAATGGTATGGAGATGGCCACAAGTTGGAGTGGGACAGTTTCTCTCTTTTCCCTCCCCGTGCTCATTTGACAAGTTTTACAATTTCTAGTGTATGTGTGAGCGTCTCTAAACATAGTAGACCAATGATAGAAAACTCTCAGTATCTTGTGAGCAGTGGTATTACCTGCAAAGTTTCCACCTACAAGACCATCATGGATCTCCTTTAGAACCTTTTCTGTGTCTTCACGTTCAAGACATCTTAAAAGTACCCCATCATAATTCATGCGAAACAACATCGAATTTATGAGGTGATATTGTGTCGATTTTAGTCTGAGAGCTCTCCTTTCCTTAGGGTTTAGGTTTTCCTGGAAAGTCCCATGATGCAGGAGATAATTTAGTTTCCCATACCAAGAATCCTTCCCTGGGGGAACATATAAAGCTTCACTACACCATAACAAAAATTCATTCTCCCACCCAGTGTCTTTATTTACTTGGTCCTGGGCTTCAATGACCAGTTTACACAATCCTTGTCCCTTAACCAGTTTGGTCAGTTTATATCTAGATAAAATGATTGGACCACTTCCATCCATTTTCCTCTTCTTTCCCCCATATCCTATTGAGTGAATAGGGATAAGACTGCAGGATGAGGGACAATGAATTTGGTGTGGTTTTTTAGGATGTAAGATCTGAAATGTTTTACTTCAGTCTATTTGCCTATGGAGGGGTAATTTAGTTCAGCCCCTTGGATATTAGTTCTCATAAATGAGTTCGACGCCTCATTGTTGTCAACATCCTTCTAATTCAATGCTACAACTAATGATTGGTCAGAGGAAAAAGTATAGATGAAAAAATCTCTTCTAAAGTCGGGACTTCGCAAAACTGGAGCTTGAGATATTGTAGTGTTATTATTGTTGAAAGAAATTTTTTGTTCGTCATCCCACTTAAATTCAGTACCTTTGCAAATCATTTTTTTTAGGGGTTTGATAGTTTCAGAGAAATCGGGGGTGAACTTCCTCACAAAATTGATTTTCCCAAAGAAGGATTGCATATCCTTTTTGTTGTGGGGTAAGGGAAGCTGAGCGATTACCTTAATTCGTTCCGGGTCTATGCGAATTCCCACTTGACATATAATATGACCTAGTAGTTTCCCTTCATCGACACCAAAGATAGTTTTCTTAGGGTTTAAATATATATCGTATTTCCTACACCTTTCGAAAATCTGGGTTAGGTGTTAGATGTGATCTTCTCTTTTCTTTGAATAACATCGTCCAAATAAAATACTACACATTTGTTGATTAGTCCCTGAAAATCTAAGTCCATGGCCCTTTGGAAGGTTTCCCCTACATTGATTAACCCAAAGGGCATGCATTTATAAGTAAAGGTTCCCCACTTGGTTTGGAAGGTAGTTTTCAATAAGTCTTCCTATGAAACTAGAACTTGGTTGTAACCTAGAAGACCATCCAACAGGGAGAAAATCTCAGAATCAGACATGGTCTGCAAGAGTTTCTACATCGGTGGGACAAGGTATTTTTCCTTTTCGGATGCTTTGTTGAGGTTTTTGAAATCCATACACAGGAAGATATCCCCAGACTTTTTCCCAAAAGGAACCATATTTTCTACCCAGAAAGAGTGTCTAACCTCAAAGATAATTTTAGCGTCTAGTAATTTCTTTAACTCCTCGCACATGAGGGGTTCCAGAGATGGGTGATACTTCTGGAGCTTCTATTGGAAGGGTTTTACTCTGGGTATAATGGGATTGTGTGTTGGATAATAGGAGTATCATAAGTTTTTAGATCTTGGTAGGACCACACAAAAACATCTTGATATTCTTTGAAAAGTTTGAGATACACCTTCCTTTCTTCTTTAGATATTTTCTTCCCTAGATTTATATTTTTAGGGTTTTCCAGGGTTCCTAGGTTCACAATATCATACATGGGGTAGGAGATCCTTGTCCTTTTGTTTGTTGACCCTTTAAATATTTCCCTTAATTCAAATAGTTTATCCAAATTGGCTACCCCTTTCGGTATCGTGTGAAACCTTAGTTTGTTAGTTGAGTGATCTCTTTCCCCTCTTTGTTCATGGGGATCGGTTTCTACTAGTTTCTCTTGGAATATTTCATCATCAATATCTAGTTCTTTAAAATTTTCCTAATTGGTTAAGAACTTTATGATCTGTTCATCTCCTTCAAAGACCTTCCAATTAGAAATATTGTTGGACACTGATGGTTTGTAGAGCAGCTCCATAGTGAACCGGGAGTCTTCATAGTATTCTAAAGGGGATAGCCTTGAGGCAGTAGTGGCTAGGGAATCATCAAGAGTATTCTTTGTTTTGGGGATCGCTGTAATGTTGAAGGCTTCAAGGTGCTATATTAGCCTGTGCACTTCATGTTGATAATTCCTCAAGTGGTGAGAGTTGCAATGTATAGTATTCCTTACTTGCCTAACTATAATTTCAGAGTCTCTGAAAACCTTTAGTTATTTAACATTTAAGTCTATGGACTTTTTTAGTCCTTATACTAAATCTTCATACTCGGAGGTGTTATTAGTACATTCAAATTCTAGTTTCCAGGACAAGAAATTTCGTTTCCCCTTTGGATCAATGAGGATACACCCTGCTCCTGATCCTTCTTGCAATTTAGACCCATCAAAGTACAAGGTCCAAACTTGTGAGAGGAAACCATCAAATTCTCCTTGCCTACTAACTTATTCCTCTCCACCTATTTGCTCCTTGGTTTCCAACCGAGGTTCTTGATAGAACATGGCTTCTTCTATCGTTGTCCATAAACTTTCTTGAAAATTCATTTTGAAGTTCTGAAAAAGGGGCACATCCTATGAGAGAGGGGAGAAATTACCAAAATTAGAATCGTGGGAGTAGTTTCCTAGCAGGGGGAAATCTGCAAAAGAGGGTTCCTTGAGGGATTCTAAATTGATGGAAGTATGTTTGAGATACCTTTCCCTATCGATCCTAATCATGTTGGTGTGTCCCTTTAATGGAAACCAAAGGTGAGTCCAGTATGTGCTAAACTATCCATTCAACTTCTTGGACCAATCTCAACTATGTAGCAGTCCATAAGCTTCTGGTATATCTACTACAATGATGTCAATTACTTGAAAAAAATTCGGGTCCGTGGCCATTCTGATCATGACATCCTTGAGTTTTCTAATAACTTTCACTTAGGTTTTGTCCAGTTGCATCACATGTTTATCAATTTTAAGAGGGATTGCATTTAATTTCTTTCATATAGATAATGTCATAACATTAAAGGATTCCCCTGAGTCAACTAAATAATTATGGAGGTTTATGTTAAAGACTTCAAATGTTAAGAGGAATGGTGGGACAAAAGGCTTTCCCTTTTTATCTATAGAACAAGTGTTCACATTTGGTTTATTTTTTATATCTGTGGGGGATGAATTTTCCATTTGATCGGTGTTCACATTTGGTTTCTACTCTCTTCAGGGCTTGTAACATAAAGTAATTTTGCTGTGGAATTCTTCACATGTCTATGACCGATACATTTTCTTTTAATCTTTCTAAATCTTTCACTTAGTTGTATTATAGCTTGGGATATTCTCGTGTATCAATGTTTATAGGATTTCTTTGTGATACAAAAGGTTCTTTCGAGTGATCAGATGTTTTTTTTCCTTTGGAAGTTTTGGAAATGGTAAGGTCATTTGAGACTGGCTAACCCCTACTCTGTGTTTGAACAACCAAGACCTCAGCGGGTGGATCTTGAATATAGATCATCAAAAGGCATTGGAAAATCAGGGAGCCACAACAACATGGTTGTTTCTTCCCATGGGTCAACTTCTTCCTGATCACCAATATTCATTGTTGAGCCGCTTGAATGTTTGGTAAGGGAAACCTCGTCTAGGAACAGATTGGCCATCAAATTCATGGCACGCACCCATTGTGGACAGTCTATTTCAGAATGTTTCTCTTAGTGATAGGTACAGAAACAGTCAGATGCTACATTTCCCAGGTCGATGTTTAAGCTGGCTGGGCAAGGTTAAATTTCTTTGAACGTTGGGTTTATTTTCAAAAACAAATTATAGGGCCTTTGGCCTTGGTTTCCTTCCCATGCACTTACTTTCATGTCTATGATTTCATTTGACAGCTTATTTATCATTTGTTGTAGGTCTTATATGTCTCCACTTCCTTTTTCGGGACCTTGTTCTGTCTATTTCCCTAGGGGTCTATTCAACAAGAGTCCTCTCTTGGGTGGAGTTTAACCTTCCTTATTAACTAGTGAGACCTAGCCCTCTTTACATCCTTTCATTTGGAATTCAATTGTTTTGGATTCCTTGAAATTATTAGCTAGAGTCATTTTGGCATCCCTTTTTACAAACATGGAAATAGAAGAAAGGAGAGTGTTAACGTATAATTCGATTTGCAACTTCTGAGTGGGTTTAACATCGACTGGAATTTGTTCAGGATAGTGGTGAATCATTGATTGAAGTCTTTAAAATTTTCTTTTGAATTCATGGTGGCGACGAACAGCTCAGCCATTAAAGCTTCTGTAGTGGTTTCTTCAGCAAATTTATCTAAAAGATATTTTTCAAACTTCGTCCAACTAGTTATGGACCCTACGAGCAAGTTAAAATACCACGTGGAGGCCAAATTCTCAAAGGTATAGGGAAAAATCCTGCATACTACGTATTCATGTTGGACATTCATCAGTATAATATCTAGTATGAACTTTTTTATATGGTATTCAAGAAATCCTGAGGTTTCAGGGTAAAATTTAGGCAATAACTTTTCTATATGTCGGGCAAGGTTATGCACTCATTTGAGGATTTCTAGAGCATCTCTAGCCAACCAAGGTTTATTATTCTGAGGTGGGTTTCCTCCTTTCTTCTTTATGATCATTGTTATCCTCCATGTCATCCGACTTCGAGGATGAGAGATTCGATTTAAAGCCTTCCTCGTCATATTAAAAATCGTCGACCTCAGATTAGTTACCAACTGGTGTTTTAGGGATTAGATTGAGGGGATGTTTGATCTCGGTGATGGAATAATCTATCAGGTCTTCTACTGTGTGAAAAAAAACCTTGTTGGGGGTCTCAACCACTGGTTTGATTACTTTTTTTCTACGAGGAAGTAATGGAGCTAAGGGTAATGATCCAATTTTCCAAGCATAATCTCTTGTGATTATTCTGAACTGGTTCAACTCCTTGTGGGAAAGAGTGTAAGGTATTTCAGGGAATAAATCTTCTTCCTCTTTCTGGGGTGAGTTACTCATTTCAGGAGTACTTAGTGTATGTGGGTTTTCTTGAGAATGACTAGCCATGCATGTGGGATGTTTTGAATATATAGGTTGTGTGAAATATTATATCAGAGATATTTTTAGCCATTCATTCATTTAGTCCCTCCTTCTATCATCGATTCTGCTGAGGGGTCCTAAATCCCTTTAAATCAACAATAAGAACCAAACCTGCCACCGAGGCCAATTATACTCTACAGCATTTGACAGTGGAATGGTTCTCCAGATCTTTCGATCTGGCCAAATAATCGATGGGATTTACGTAGTGATTGATAATATATCTTCTTGTGAAAGCTCCTCCTTCAATTCAAACGTTCTCTTTTTGTATTTTATTTTATTAGAAGGGTCTGATAAAAGGATATGTGTTGGTGTAAACCAGCTGGTAAAAGGAGGGAATCCTAGCTACTGAAGGAGGAGCTTGGTATAACCCTTGTGCTCAAGCATGTAGAATTTTTTTTTCACATGTGTGACAAGCCTAGTACTATTACACCAACTTGTTCGTATATCAATTATTGACTGAGATACAATTATCGAAAGAAAAAATACATGAAATAAGATGATGGCAAGAAAAATAGTTTCCTTATCTGTAATCATTAATCACACATTAAAACAACGATTTTCTTTCCATCATTAAGAAAAAGAACTACAAAAATATTGAATCAACTAACTTATCAATAGATTCAAAAACTCTTACTCATTACAACATCCATTTATGAAATAAAGTCGTAAGTATTTACTCTTCAAACCCAATCACACATGCCTTTGATGAAAAAAAAAGTTTGTCTCTAGTCCTAAACATGACTTCTAGATTATGGTAGTGAGGAAATAGTTCTTTACAATTCCAAAAATGAGGGTCTTTGCCAAAACCATCGACCCTTTCTAAAAGGTCTATCCTCTTATTATAACAAATCATTATCTAAAAATAAATATCAAAAGTGAAAGATAATTAAAACGAAACATCACCACATGGCACTTCCCTCTCTCTGTCTTCCAAGAGTCGTCAAAGTGTTTCACTGAAGTGGATGACTCTTCTCATACTATGAGCATTTGATGAAGAGTTTGTAATATTCCAGATATAAAAAGTATGCAGAACAGAAATAAAATACTAGAAATGGCAGATGAACAACAATATAACCAGAACAACACCACAATAATACTGAAATGATAACAGAATAACACTAGAATGAGCACTTCGATTACTTAGAGAAATGTTCACTTGCCTCTTCGAGTGGGAAACCTCTAGTTGAGCAGAGCTCTATTGAAATAATATCTAAGACAACAGTTCTCATACCCTCAACTCCTATTTATACTAAATATGTCTATCAAAAGAACCATCCAGAGGAAGATCCGTCTAGAAGTGGAATCTTCTATTAGGTCTTATTACATTTAAATTATTCTTCCTTATTGCTAGCCCTTATTAATATTGACCTTTATTACATAAAAATATATTATTCTACCTACGTGAGGGGTTATGTCCCTAACATGCCCCCCCCTTAAAAACAACCTTGTCCTCAAGGATTGAGATTTGGAAATTGTTGTAGAATGGTAGATGGTCCCCAAGTGGCATCTGTTGGGGTTGTATCGTACCACTAGACCAACACTTCCATGATGGTTCGCTAACACAGGTCCAAAATTGCTTTTGGTTGTAGCCAAATGGATCCTTCTTTTTCTAACTCGGGAAGGTTGGTTTGAGTTTGGCACTTAGTTMCAATAACCTTATTTATGCAGGAAACATGAAGAAAAGGATGTAGCTTAGAATGACTAGGAAAAGCTAACTAATAGGCCACCTGTCCCACACGCTTGAAAACGTGTTAAGGACCATAAAATTTGGGCACCAATTTCTGACAATGGTCAGCCTTGAGGGAATTTTTCTTGTAAGGTTGCAGTCAAAGAAACACGTGATCCCCTTATGAAAATTGATGTTTAGAGAGACCTTGACCTACTTGTTGCTTCATGTGATTATGGGCCATGACCAATTTCTCTTTGAGGGTACAAAGAATAGCCTCTCGAACTGTAAGCGTTTGGTCAACCGCCTGGACCTTCGAGACACCCAGTAAATATGAGAGAATTGAAGTTGTCTTTTGTCCATATACTATTTCAAAGGGATTCATGTGGGTAGTTGTATGTTATGAAGTGTTGTACCACCATTCAGCTAGTGGTAACGATTGAACCCACTAATTTTTCTTGTCCGATGCAAAACACCTCAAATATGTTTCCAAACACTTGTTGACAACTTCAGTTTGACCATCAGTCTGGGGATGATAAGTTGTGCTGAGATGCAATTGGGTGCCTTGTAGCTTGAACATTTCTTGCCAAAAATTGTTGGTGAAAGTTGGGTCATGATCAGAAACAATAGAATGTGGCATGCCATGAAGCTTAAAGACTTGATCCATGAAAAATTGAGCCACAGTGGCTGCTGTAAATGGGTGTTGAAGAGAACATAAATGAGCATACTTGGAAAGGAGATCAACGACCACCATGATGAATGATTTATTTTCCTATTTAGGTAAGCCTACAATAAAATCCATAGAGATATCCCACCAAATAATAGGTGGAATCGGAATCATTTGTAGTGTTCCATGAGATTTGACTGTTTCACCCTTGTTGCATTGGAACACATCACATTCAACCACAAAAATAAGAAACGTCATGTTTCATACCATCCCAGAAAAAGGAATGTTTGACATTATCATAGGTTTTGGTAAACCCTAAGTGCCCATCTATGGGTGTATCATGAAGCTCAGAAAGTATCGTGGATTTAATATTTTTATTTTTACTTAAATACAAATGGCCTTTGTATCGAAGCTCATCATGGAACCAAGAGTACCCTGCGGAAACTGGAGAATTGGACTGCAATTGTTGTATCAAATGCAAAATTTTGGTATTGTGTAGGCATTCTTGGTGAAGGACTTGGAGCTAATCTGGTACAATGAAGGAGAGAGAAAAAATGGACCCTTCATCTTCATATTTTCAGAAAATTGCATCCGCAACCACATTGTCTTTTCCTTTCTTCTAAATAATCTCATAATCATATTCAAAGAGCGTAGTCACCCATTTTGTTGCTATGGGGAGGAGATGCGTTGTTCCAGAAAATACTTGAGGCTTTGATGATCCGTCTTAATTTGGAAGTGTTGCCCCAATAGATAAGGGCGCCAAATATCAATGACATGCAAAATAGCCAACATTTCCTTTTCATAGATTGATTTTACCAAATTTTGTTCAAACATTTGTCTGCTGGTAAAGTCCAAAGGCCAACCCTCTTGCATAAGGACAACACCAATTCCTTTCCCTGAAGCATCACATTCCAGGACAAAGGTCTTTGTGAAATCAGGAAGTGCCAGGACTGGAGTAGTACACATGGCCATCTTCAAGGTTTGAAAATCCTTAGCAGTTGGTGGAGTCCAGGTGAAAGAATTCTTTTTAAGGAGTGCAGTGAGAGGGCCCAAAATCTTTCCATAATTCTTAACAAACTTTCCATAATAACCTGTTGAGCCAATAAATCCATGCAATCTTTTGAGAGTATTTGGATGAGTCTAGTCTTTCATAGCTTCAATTGTTTTAGGATCCACCCTGATGTCATGCTTTCCGACAAGATGACCCAAGTACTCGACTTCTGAGGCACCAAAGAACATTTAGATTGTTTTAGGAAAAGTTGGAGCTCATAGAGTAGATGGAGAACTCGATCCACATGAGCAAGATGGTCTATCTAGATTTTTATATAGATGAGGATATCATCAAAGAAAACTAAGACAAAATGACAGAGAAAAGGACGGAAGACATGATTCATGAGGCCCTGGAAATTGGAGGGAGAATTACACAAACCAAAGGGCATGAACAAAAAATCCTAGTGGCCCTCATGAGTTCTAAAGGCAGTGTTAGGAATTTTTTCCTCTTTCATACAGATCTGGTGGTAGCCAAAATGAAGATCAAGTTTAGTAAAGAACTGGGCACCACTCAATTCATCCAAGAGGTCATCAATGACAAGAATGGGAAATTTGTCATTAATGGTGAGTCTGTTGAGGGCGTGGAAATCAAGACACATGTGCCAAGTGCCTTCTTTCTTCATGACGATGACCACATGAGAAGAATAGGTGCTCATACTAGGGCGGATAACACCTGTGTTAAGAAGTTCTTGAACCATTTTATCAATTTCATTTTTTTTGGAAAAGGGGTGACCATAGGGATGGATATTGGGAGGAAGTCTTCCTGGGACAAGGGGAATGGAATGATCATGAAAACCATATGAAGGAGGGAGTCCTTGGGGAGTGGAAAAAACCACTTGATGTTTAGAGAGGATAGATTGGAGGTCCTGCGACACAAAGGGTCTCTCGGTTGCTTGTATGGCATAGAGTTGGGAAATAATTCTCGGATGACCTTTTTTGAGAAKCTTTTCCATGCGATGGTAACTAATGATATCAGGGGAACCAAGGGTGATGCCTTGGAACTTATGGACCTCCTGGTCGAATTGCATGGTTAATTCCTTAAAATCCATGAGAATGGGACCTAAAGTCCTTAGCGAGTATGCACCCAACACAATGTCACAATCRCCCATGTTGATAGAAAACATATGATATTTCAGGTGGTRGTCATTAATTTGCAGGCACACATTTTCACAATGCACTCCACATTTCATGGACCCACCATTGGCAATCATGATTTGAAAATTATTGACTGCATGGATATAAAAATTAGTTTCTTGGGCAATGCAATGATGAATAAAATTATGGGATCTGCCAGCATCAATAAGAATGATGACCTTCCTATTCTTGATGTAGCCAGTTACTTTGCGGGTTTGGGGAGCAAAGAATCCCATGAGAGCATTTATGGAAATGATGAGTTCTACTTCGAGAGGGTCTGAGGGAGGGGTAATGTCAGTGGGTTCAAGTGACTCACACACAATGGGAGATTCAACATCCTCTTCCGAAACATCCTCCGAGATGGCCATAGAAATATTTTGTTCCTTACACTTGTGTCTCGAAAAATATTTGTCATCACAATTATAACAAATGCCTTTGAGTTGGTGTTCAACTATTTTGGCCCTGGTCAATTTTTGGATCTTTAGTGGAGTAGAAGGAGGAGTGGGATTTATTGGTTTAGTGCGAGGGATAAAGGAGGGTTTCCGATTTTGAGAAGAGACAACCTTTTGTGCTTCCTTATCTCGTTTAGTATCCTCCACCCAACCTTGAGGAAGATCCATGAGGACATGGGCATGAATCTCATCCTTGATTCCACTAATAAAAAATTCTCAGAAAAAAAGCATCAGACATGCCCTCTGTACGAAAAGCCAGACGCTCAATAGAAACTATAAAGTCTTCCACTGTGCTAGATTGTTTCAACTTTATCAAATGGCCTAAATGGTTGGTTTTAGTGTCAAAGAATTCATAAAGCTCGACCACAAAGTGTGTGTAAGAAACATACCCTTGTCAGACAGTTTTTCTCCATTGCCGCCATTGCCAACGTTCTTGATCTAGATGGAAAACACCATACTAGATTTTGTACAATTCATTTATAATGTCATACAAAGAGAAATAATGTTCCATTTGAGTTACCCAACTAGTGGGATCCAAGACAACAAGTTTGGTTACATCCACCCGCGGAAGCCGTAGGTCACATTGAAAGTGATGGGGCTGAAAATTATGGGAATGAAAGGAATTTTCATCTTCAGTATGCAATGGTGGGTCAGATAAAGGGGGATCTGCAAGGATATGCAGTTTGGTGCAAATCATCGAAGCGACAGATTCAAGTTGGGTAGTCATGTATTGTTTGAGGTCTTCTTTGAGTTCTGCAATTGAGGCGACGATGGAGGAATGCATGGTTTTATTGATGGTGGAAATATTGGCACTGAGTTGTCTCACTTCTTGTTGGCTCTCTGTGAAATTATATTGCAAGGTATTGAAGTGAACTTCTAAGTCTTGGCTATGGGTATGGGCCATGATGACGAGGGAATCGAAAAGGGGTGGGTGGGGTCAAAACGTTTTCTAAAAAATGATAGGTATGAAAGTGATAAGGGCTAAGAGATAGATCCAATGGAATAGGTCTCAAATAATGGTGCAAAAATTTCCACCTGCGGAGTTATACTCCGGTCTGAAGAATACTGCGGTGATGAAATGCCCAAATTCTTAACCATGAAGAAATGTGTAGTGATTTGGCAACTCAAACACAGTTGCATGACAATAGATCATGTCTATTTTATTTTTTGTTTCCGTCCCCAAGGGTTAGGTATTCAAGGGTTCTACAGACAAGATTTTTCCCTGTGCTATATCTCTTTGATATACGTCTGGGGTCCAACAGTATTACTTGGCCCGATATCTCAGGGCACCAACTAAGGAGGATAGCCCGTGCCCTTAGTCATACTACCTGACTACCCAAGTACTAGAGAGTATCTTCCCGAGTGTTGTTCTCAGTGACACTATAGAAGTCAGGCGGACGATCGGTTTATCTAAAGAGGGCTTCAAGAAATCTAGGCCGATCCATATACAGGTGTTGTCTAATGCACTACCACTCGAAGGGGTACCAACAGGGGTTACAAGGGTGGCCAACAGATGTGCACTGAAGTACCACTTGTATTTTTTGCATCTATGAATACCTCAATTCCGAGTTTATGCGTGTAATGATAGATCTTTGTAGATTAAAGACGTTAGAATACATCTCTACCCTGAAATAACATTTACCCACGGTTTTCTGCCGAGGAAAGTTCTCTGATACCACTTGTAATATTCCACATATAAAAATTATGCATAACATAAATAAAATGCTAGAAATGGAATATGAACAACAATAATAACTAGAACAACGCCACAATAATACTGAAATGATAACAGAATAACACCAAAATGAGCTCTTTGATTACTGAGATAAATGTTCACTTGCCTCTTTGAGGAGGCAACCTCCAGTCGACTCTTATTTATACTAAATATGTCTATCAAAAGAACCATCTAGAGGAAGATACTTCTAAAAGCAAAAGCTTCTATTAGGTTTTCTTACATTCGACTTATTCTTCCTTATTGCTAGGCCTTATTAAAATTGACCTTTATTACATTGGAATATATTATTCTACCTATGTGAGGGGTTAGGTCCCTAATAGAGTTCCTCGCATGTGTTGGCATACAGGAATCTTTGTTGGTCCACCGGGACCAAAAGGATTTCTTTTACTTCTACTACTTGTGCCTGATACTTAACTACTTTGACACTTAACTGTTGTACTACTATTCAAGCCTTGATCAGGTGCTCCATGAACTGTTGACTTGATATGGCACCATGATCACCACCTTCTCTATCTGTACATTCCATGATGAGTCTTGTTCTGCATGTTTTTTGACTATGTCATGCAATTCGACAAAGTCCTCGGGTGAGCCAAATTCCGGGAGATCGATGTCTTTCATCTCCCAATTAATCTTGATCCATCTCCTTTTGCAATCGACCCATTTTTCTTGAATCTCCCGCTGATGTTATTGGGCTATTTTCACCCAGTATTCAGCCTCTTTCCTTATATGATTTATGTTGTTGTCCCTCAACACCCGATTGTCATGCTATTCGGTGTCTCAGCCCTTTTGAACCTGGTAATTTATTCAGGTTGCATCGGCTCTAGGCCACTTAGTTCTCATCGACTTTCGACCGAGTCATCAACGGGAATCCTTGTCATTTCTACCAGATCAGAGTCATTTTTCAATTGATCAATGATACTATGTGCCCCTTCTAGTAAGAGAATCACCTTCTCTATGCCTTTGTTGTCTCTACCACTCTGATTTCTTCCTTGGCTCTAAGGGCCTCTTGAGCTGATTTCTCTATTGTTTCCACCTATTCATACATGCTCATGGAATTGAACCTAGTCATATTTGGGTTGGCAATGCTCTGCACCACCTCTTCCCAATCCTGGGCACACTTTGTGAAAATCGCATCCTCAAAAGTATCATGAGCGTATGACCAACATGATGATACCTATGAAGCATGTTGGAGGACCAGACCTTTAGGTTCGTTCTCTAGAAATCGTCTTGTCAGGAACCTAATTTCAAGTTGGCTCAACCCTTCTTGTTTGGCTTGAGAAGTATCCTTTACTAGGTAAAACCCCACATGGAAACCGTAGGGTATGAAAGCTCACTTCTTGTCCTTGACTAATGTGGATTTATACCCCTGTAGGATAGTCTGATAGCATATTTCTCCCACAACGAGTCAGTGTGGGACATGAGAAGGTAGGAGATGTGGTGCTTCAGTGGCCTCAAACACCTTGATATAGGTTAATCGTTCATCTAAATACCAATGGACTACCTTTGCCACCATTTTTTTGGCTGCTACAGATAACCTTCGGCATTCCTTCTTAAAAATAATAAAATGAATATGGGTGATGAATTCATTGCAGATGAGTGTGTAATATTTTTTTGTACCTATTCTCCCATAGTATGATGAAATAAATGTGGACCGGGAGCTTCGCAACATGCCATCTTAAATTCATGTCAATGAATACATTCCTTGCCCAGATGACATTGAGCAAGTATGAGGCCATGTAGAAGGTTGGTGCTTCCCCTTCTTTCGGTGTCTGAGCCTACTGTACATAGATGCTCAATTTTTTAGAAATTATCGCTCCCCAGTTGAAGCTGCTTCCAGAAATCACCACCGTGTATGCCAAGGGAATCCATGCTTCCGAAAACTTGGAGAAGTCCTTCTTTCCATACAATCAGAAGATGAGAGCCATAAAATATATGTATGGCTCCCTCAAGTTAATCGTCCCATACTAGCCATTTCTCTAGTTGGTAAACTTCTTATCCTCCTTCCACCATGAGGCCATCAACTGAATGGTGTCATGGAATTCATAAAACTTCACCATGAATTTCATTTTTATCTGTTCCTCTGGGTCCTTAATCTTATAGTATTTCTAGACTTCTATCGGGAGGAAAACTCTAACACACCCGCCATTCTCATCATTGATCAAGCACTTATGCCTATGTGTATGGTCGATTAACCATTTCAAGACCTCTATGCAAGGGAAAAGTAGGGTTCTACTGGCCACCATGTGTAGATACAACCGTGAGATGTTCGGGAACACCTTGTCATCAAGCACCCTTATGACCAGGTAACTGTGTGGGATATACTTTGGGTACTCTTCTCGTCTAATTCTGTTGAAGAGGTCCCCCCACTTTGGGAGAATTACTTTGGATTCGGTTCTTTCTTTTGTATCACCGAAGGATGGAGGTTGGAAAAAAGATTTCTTTGTTGATGTTTTAATGACAGGCTCCTCCCTGGGAGTGTACTCCAACTATCTTGTAGTCCCCGGAGAATAACCTTCACCTATTTCAACTTCTTTTAGCTTGGGTTCCCTCGGCAAGCATCTAAAAGGTTAGATTTCTCGGTGAAATCTTACCTCGACATCATTTTTAACCTGGTTTTGATGGTCTGAGGGTCAATAAAGTCTCTAGACACTCGCTTTTCTCCTTCAAATGAGCTGGAATTCAAACTTCTGTGCAGAATGAATTTGTTCAAAACCATTCTAGAGATTTAAATAGGGATGAACTTACCTTGTCGCATCAACCATTCAATTCGGGTTATGAGTGTAATTTCATTAAATCTGTCGCCAGATCTTCAAAGGTGTTTAAAATTAAATTCATCATGGGTTGACGGTGTGAGCATGAGTTGTAACATGGTCTATCAGTGATTTCAAATTTTTGTTGTTTAATTGGTGCACGAGGTAGAAAAAAATGCGGGATCAAGCATTAATTGGTCTATGAAATGTCCAAATCCGTTTGTATATTATGTCGCAAACATCCCATCATTTCAGTACTCCAGTTGGTGGGTCAGGTGTTTGTATTGTGCTTCAAACACTTTTCGTTGATAACTTCTTGCAAAATATTCGGCGTTGATCGATCTTGCCATACATAGTTGACATGGAAAATTTGACTAGGAGGCGTGACTAGGACCCAGAGAACCTTAATATGACTTGGGATGAAACTAGGTTGTACGACCCCCTTATTTGATAAAGACATGTGTCATTCAAGACCGGTGACTTAATTTGCTTGTGTTAATTAGAATCGAGAATTTCTTCAACACATACGCTCTAAAACCCAACCCTATCTTGTCGACGTCGAAAAGTATCAAGGATCGGTGATCGATGATAGACCTACCCAAGTGCTCTCAGATAAACTCTCTTGAAAAAGTCCCAATGCTAAAAACGCATCGGGGATCGACAATCAACGATATGTCTATCACAAACAAAATGATTATTTTAACCTTTCTAGATTTCCCCGACCCTGATAAAGCGCATCGGTCATCGGCTATCGGTGATTTCTTTACATCCTTTGTTAACATATATCCTTCCCATATTTTGACAATGTCAAAGGGGATTAAATATCTCTTGAAACTTCATGTGAATAACTTATGCAAACCAACTCCACCTTTTGTCAAGGCCGATGGGGATCGACGCTCAATGACTATTGTTACTGTGTTCCTCATTTACTTGCTTGAATTTTTCTGACGCTGAACATGACTGTGTTAGGTCCAGTCTTAGATGTCGATTCTTAATTTGGGTGTCCAATTGTTTTAGACATGAGGTTTCACAACTTCAAGCAAACCTGACTTGATGATAAGAGTCATGAAAACAAAACAAAGATAAAACATTTCCCAAAGTGAATTCTATTCAGAAAATGAAGAAAACAAGTGGTACCCAAAAAGTGATAAAATTTCATAAGGCTTTTACGGTGTGTTGAGTGCTCAAGAGGGGGGTAGAGATATATAAAGAGATAAATGGGGGATATAAATTTTGTAAGTGAGAGTGTGGGCGGAAGATAGAAGTAAACAAAGAGGGGAGGTAGAGAGAGGTATAAAAATGAGCGAGGTAGAGAGTGAGTGTGTTAAAGTGTGGGAGGGAGAGAAAGGAAGACATAGAGGGGGGATAGAAAGTGTGTGTGAGAGAGTGTGGGAGGGATAGAGAAAAATACATAGAGGGGGGATAGAAAGTGTGTGTGTGAGAGTGTGGGAGGGAGAAAGAGGAATACAAAGAGGAGAGGTAGAGAGAGAGTATTTTGGAGTGTGGGAGGGAGAGAGAGGAATACATATAGCGGGGTAGAAAGTGTGTGTGGTAGGGAGAGAGATAAAATCATAGAAGGGAAGTAGAGATAATGTGTGAGAGTGAGAGAGAGAGAGGAAAATAGAGATGGGGGTATATAGAGAGGTAAATTTAGGAGAGAGGGGTAGATGTAGGAGATATAGTGGGATTGGGGGGAGAGAGAGACCGATGAGGGGAGGAGAGAGAGAGAGAGAGTGCGTGAGAGTTTGATAGGGGGAGAGAGAGAGACAAATGTGAGGGGTAGAGATAGTGACGGAGGAGGGGGGCAGTGAGAAAGACAAAGAGGAGGAGTAGAGACAAAGTGGGAGAGAGAGGAGAGGGATACAGACATAGGGGGTGGAGAGAGGGATAGTGAGATGAAAGGAAGTAGAGAGGGATAGATAGAAGGGGGCTGGAGAGAGATTTAGAGGAAGGGGGGAATACATAGGAAGATCAAGAGGGGGAATAGAGAGAGAAAGAGGGGCAAAGACAGTGAGATTGAAACTACCAATGAGGACAGAGAGAGGGGAGTGAGGGACAAAGGGGCATAGAGAGAGAGAGGAAGAGGGGGGGGATAGAGAGGGAGTTGGTGTGAGAGTATGATGCATGTCAAGGTAAGTTCCAAATCTATGTATTTCAATTCCTTTTGATGTCTAAGTCTTTCTGTGTATAGGAGTGTGAGGAAGTGAGAGGGAGACAGACAGGGGGGTAGAGAGGTCGAGTGAGAGTGAGATAGAGAGGGGGGGTATATGTAGGAGAGGTAGGACAAATATAGAGAAATAAATTATTTTTAGGAGTGCATGCACATTCCTAGAGCGCATGTGTGCTCCTAGAGCATGTGCGTGCTCCTAAAACTCATGCGCTCTCTTAGAGAGTGTGCATGCTCTTTTGAATTCAATTGTTTTGGGTGGGATTGACAAGGTATATGCTGACTTGGTTGGCTCAGATTTAGGTTCGCGATGACAAATCTAGTGGCTCGGTCTACAAATTGATAAAAACCTCCATTGTTTTGAATACCCCTCTATATATCTATCTTTGAAGTTATTTTTCTATAGGCTAAACAATTCAGTGGTTGAAGAAACTATAGACATAGAGCGAGTCAGCTATGCAGATTTCAAATATATATATATATATATATTTTCAAATAAATATTGTTTATATTTTTAATATATTTTTGTCTTCACCTATATCAAAATCCTATAATACATACCTCTCTTATTTCTACTGTAATGTTTTCTCATCTTAACCATTTCTCAAATGAGTTATATGAGGCACTATAGGAGACCGATACCTACCATCCAAAAATAAATAAAATAATGTTTTCATCGTGTTAAGACCCTCTTAGCCTACATGAACAAAATACATTGTAATTTCGTGCATATGTTCACTTTGATAATTTTAAAAAAATATAAAATTAATATTAAAAATTTCCAAAAAATAAACAGCACAAGAAAAACAGGTTCTATACAAGTATACAAGATTTTGGAACAAAATTGCATTGTTAATATACCCAACACTTGCACGAACAAAAACATATACCTGATATTTTGTTGGAAAAATAAGATACCATTGTTAGAAAAAATTAAATTTGACCTATTTATTCATAATGTCTATGAATAAAAGTTGTATATTAGGAAATTTAATTCAATTTCCTATGTTTCATAGTGTTACACCATATTCAAATTTATTGTAAAAGTACCTTGAATAATCCCTCCAAGTGAACATTTTTGTTTTTCAGGTTTGGATTGCCACTAATGTGTCATGAGAGACCATCATTAGCTTACACTCACCCTTTTAATAACAATAAATTTTATGCAAATATTGGATGATCTAGAATGAACCTAAAAAATGTTAAACCTGATGAAATCCCCCATTATGCAGTAGTTGAATACTTCTTTCCCCGTATAATTGTTTTCCCATCAACTTTTTTGAAACAAAATTGATGTTGGAAGTTAATGTCATTAAGCTTGTCAATACACTTCTCTTCACCACACAATCCCTAAACAAATTTCCGCATGTCAACCTTTTCTTCTAATATGTGAAAAAAAGGCTATGGAATGTAATATTTATTAATACATTCAATTAATGATGGTAGGATTCCAACATGTTTTCTCCTCAATGTTACTGAAAAAGACTGAACATTTGATCAATATGATCATGAATGTTTCCAAAAACAAGGAAACCAACTTTTACCTTTTGAAATATTCCCATATCAAAAAGCATGCTTAGATATCCAAACACAATTTGATTTTTTTTTTCACGATTAATGTTGTCTAACTGTAGATACATAACTTGAGGAAGATTACCAGAACAATGAGTGAGAACATGATGAATTATGGTGATGGTCATATTTTCATCATTATGAATATTTGGAGATGTGAAGTAAACCATTGGACACATTTTCCCATTAAAAACTATATAACCAGCAAAGTGAAATTGAATGAAATTATCTTCCTGTAAATTTTTTGGTGTACAAACAAAAAATGGAGGAAGTTTTTTTTTTGTTTCCCATACCATTAATTATCATACCTATATATTTGTTCAGAGCATCATATCACTTCTTTCTATTTTTGTACAACTTTTTCCTTTCACTTGATTGTTTATTTTGATGTTTTTGAAGTGCTTTGACTATGGAATTTGCACATGATATAAAATGAAAATATTGATTATATGTTTTCATAGTTGTTAACTATCCAATTTAAGGAAAACAAATTGTAAATACATACATCTTTCTACCCCTTCAAATTTATCTCTTCTTGATTTAAGAGAAGCACATATATTGCAAATCCCCATCCTCGAATTCTTATAGATATGGACATTGTTGAATTGTTTCTTCCATATTATTGTAAAATATGCATATGTAATAAAATTACCATTTCCTTCAACACCTTCAACATATTCTTTGTATAAGTTGTATATTTCTCTCCTTGAGGAACTATCTAGAATATGTATTGTATCTCTATATGGTATACACTCTCCATGTTTGAAAAAGAAGTCATACATCCATGACAATGTATTGTTTGTTAATGGCCCACTCTCTCATCCATGATTTACCTTTGAATAAAATGAAGGATCTTTTTCCAATCTTGTTTTGATTCTTGATAGATGAATATTACCAACTGAGTGACATTTTTAGAAATACTTTCTGCAAAGTAAAATATTATCAATTCCATAATCATATCATGTTTTGGTAGATATCATGCACCGCACTAAATATGAATTTTGATTTTTCTTATTCATTGACAAATATATTTTTGTTTTATTCAAGGCATACACGTAGCCTGTAATTTTCAAGCAATTCTTTTGACAACATTCACTTGAAATCAAATCACTTATGGATATTGATTTAGTGAGAAATTATTTCCTAAATCTTATATAAATAGAATTATTTGGATTGATATAAAAGGGTTTGGTCCTGGTCCTAGAAAAAATGTTTCTTTGCAATGTCTCCTTTATTTCGTCATCTTCACTAAAAGAATTTTCCTCATCACCAGGAAGAATATCATACAAAACATTGTGAGGAGATCAAACAAGAGAATGTCAATCACCTTGATTTGTTTCACCTGAATGATTCAGAGCATGATCTTCATTACTAGGTCCATACTCATCTTCATTGATAGTATTGTTGATAGGAGGAATATCAAAATCACTGGAAAAATTATTACCATCCTCACTAATGTCATTGGATCTTCCATGAAAATATTCATTTGAAGGAAAATTGTCATCACCCTTAATACTATCAATTCCATTAAATTCTTCTTTAACAAGAATTCCTTCATCACCAACAACATCATCATCGATGCCTCTAAAATCTTCACTTGGAGGAAAATCATCATCATCACCATTGGTGCCGTTAAATTTCCCACATGGATAAAAAATGTCCACCATCGACATAATCATCTTCACTTCTTTTAAAATCCCCACTTGAGTGAAATTGTTCACCATCCTCATTAGCGCCTTGAAAATCCTCACTTGGAGGAAAATATTCATCATCCTCATCAGTACCTTGGAAACCCTGAGTTGGAAGAAAACCATCATCATCACCATTGGTTCCTTTAAATTCCCCACTTGGAATAAAGTGTCCACCATCAGCATAATCATCTTCACTACTTTTAAAATCCCCACTTAAGGGAAATTATTCATCATCCTCATTAGTGCTTTGAAAATCCTCACTTAGAGGAAAATCGTCATCATCCTCTATTGAAACTCACAACAATACTAAGAGGGGTGGCGGGGGGGGGGTGAATCAATTTGTATTAAATTTATGTATTTTTCTTTTCTTCCAACTATTTATCAATAGTGCACACTTAATGAAAAGAAGAAGCATAAATAAATAAAAAATGTACTTACTTACAAACATAAATTAAACCAGGACACTTAATGAAAAGCATAAATAAAAAAAATCAAAGTGAACATAGTACACCATGATTTTATGTGGAAACCCAATGTGGGAGAAAACCACAAATCTTCTTTGTTTATGTTATTATGCAAGAACCAACTTACAATTCAACTCAACAGGCACACAGTTGTCCTAGATAACGAGGACACCAATCCTCTCAGGCACCAACCTATTACAAATGATGAGGACTCCAATCCTCTCAGGCACCAACCTGATACAAATTATGAGGATTCTAATCCTCTCAAGAACCAACTTGATACAAATGATGAGGACTCCAATCCTTAGTGAGTTACAACACACCCTAGCGCTACCCTTCCACCCTAATTTCAGAAAAAATAAACCTTTCAATAAAGACTTGCGAATTTATATTTTTGTTTCTCTGAACAGTTGTAGTCATATTCTTCCCTTAACTTCTGTACTATACACAATCAGAGCATATACATACTTATATCATTGTTCCCAAGTCCACCTTTCTATATGTGGACATGTGACTACTACAATGTCGACAAATTTTGATCATATCAAAGTCTTGTTAGTTATAATTTGTCTAAATAAATTATGGAGGTTATATTGTGGACAATCTTCGACCAAATCAAGATCCTGTCAATTACAATTTTTTCTAAATAAAGTATGTGGAAATATGACAGTTACATTGTGGAAAAAATTATGTTATCAAACATTCTTTAACTAAATCAAATGGACAAAAAAGAAGGACAAATTTTCGTCATAGTCCATTCTGTCATAGTCCATTCCATCAAAATACATTATGTCATAGTCCATACTGCGCAGAACATATCATGTAGTTCGTATCACTCAATCCATTCTGTCATAGTCCATTTCATCACAATCCATTATGTCATAGTCCATTCTGTGACAGTCCATACCATGCAAACCATATCGCGCAGTTCCTACTACTCAATCCATAATGCTCATTTCCATACTACCCAGTTCCATACTACTCAATTCCATACTTCTCAATTCCATATTGCTCAATTCCATACTACCCAGTTCTATATTTCAAAGTTCCATACTACTCAGTTCCAAAGTGATCATTTCCATATTGCTCACTGTCGCATTGTCACATAGTCTCACTGTCACACTGTTTCACTATCACACGTTCACATTGTTGTACTATCAAACTGTCACACTATTGCATAGTCACACTGTCGCACTATCCACTATCACATTGTCACACTGTCACACTGTCCATTGTCACGTCACATTGTTGCATTGTCCATTGTCACACTGTCGCACTATCGTTGACATCAATGACAAAATATGATCAACAAACTCCCCCTTTATCATTGATGGAAACTCTATTGTTGAGCTTCTCCCTCTTTTAGTGTGTTCCTTTGGCGTTTACTCCCCCTTGTTGGATGATCCTCTTTGTCACAGCTCTATTTTTCTCCGCCTTTGACATCAATGGAAAAGGGAAATTCCCTACAAACTATGCACATCCTGAGAGTGTCTCCCCATGTAGTGAAGGTGTATATGTTTGAATTCAGAGTGGGAAGGACTCCCAACTTCTCTCTGAAGTAATCAAAATATTCCCTAGGTAATGTCTTGGTAAATATATCTACAATCTACTCTTTAGAAGGAACATATTCTAATCTAACTACCCAATCTTGAACCTATTCTCTGAGAAAGTGATACTTGATGGGGATATTCTTTGTTTTAGAGTGTTGAACAGGATTTTTGGAGATATTGATAGCACCTGTGTTGTCGCACATGATAGAAACAAGTTGATCACAGGGAACTTGAATATCCTTAAGATTGGTTTGTATCCATAACACTTGTGTACAGTAAGATGTTGCAACTATATACTCTTCTTCAAATTGAGAGAGGGAAATAGAGGTTTGTTTCTTGCTGAGGAAAGATACTAAACATCTGTCAAGGAAAAATGTACCTCCATTGGTGCTTTTTCTATCATCAATACTTCTTTCCCAATATGTATCTATATAATCTATAAGAACAAGGTCTATGGTTTTTGGATACCACATTCCATAATCACTAGTTCCTTGCAAATCCCTGAATATTCTTTTCACTGGAAGAACATGAGTTTCCTTGGGATTTGACTGAAACCTGCCTACCAAACCAACAACTTACATGATTTCAGGTATTGAAGCTGTGGGATAAAGCAGACTACCTATCATGGATCTATACATGGTTTGATCTACCTCTGAAGCATCGTCATCCTTGTTGAGTTTGCAATTGGTAGTCGTAGGAGTGCTTACTGGTGTGCAATTTTCCATTCCAAACTTCTTCAAAATTTATTTGAGATATTTACTTTGGGAAATCAAAATTCCTTTTTCAGATTGATGATTTTGTAAGCCAAGAAAGAAATATATTTACCCTAACATGGAAATCTCAAACTCTTGTTGAATTAAAGCTGCAAAATTCTTACTCATCAAATTAATATCACTACCAAAAATAATATCATCATCATATACCACAATAATTAACAGATTATTACCTTCAACCTTGAGGTATAAATTACTATCAACAACTCCCTTTTTGAATCCTTTCTAGTGCAAATAACTATCTAATATATAATACCAAGCTCTTTGAGCCTGTTTTATCCCATACAGATCTTTTTTTAATTGAAATAAATTATTTGTTTTGTCAGTTAGAAAAAATCCTTTTGGTTTCTCCACATAAACTTCTTCTTGAATGTCACCATTTAAAAATTTTGATTTTACATCCATTTGATAAACTTTGAAATTTTTGTAACATGCAAAAGCCAAAAACATCCTGATGGCTTCAATTCTTACAACAGGGGAAAAAGTTTCTTCAATTTTCCTCAATTTGAGAATACCATTTTCATACCAATATGTCCTTGTTTCTAACTATCTGTCCATCTTCATTCAACATTTTTCTATATACCCATTTAGTTCCAATTACATTCTTGTATTTTGGTCTTGGAACAAGATCCCATGTCTGATTTTTCTCTATTTGGTCTAGTTCTTCATTCATGGCTTTGATACAATGGTCATCCTATCTTTCCTGCAAAACATTTTGGGGTTCAATCATGGACAACAGTGCAAAGTTTGCAGAGGTATAGGTATCTATAATTTTTCTTCTATTTTATACACATGCCTCCTTATTTCAAAGAATTAGACTATTTGGATGATATTTTTGAACATACCTTGATGGAGTCTTTGGTTGTGTTGTTTCCATTCTTTCCCATTCGTCTGAATCCTATTTTTTCTGATTCCCATTTATGTTGTCGTTTTGTGGTCCATTGTTCATTGGTTCTTCATCTAAGTCAACATGATATTGGAGTCTCACTGAATGAGATGGTCCTTTATCTAACTTTACATATATACTCTCAAATATCTTGTGGATCCTTTCGTTTTCTCATTTGTATCCTTTACTTCTAGAGGATTATCCCAACATGATACCTTCATCTTCTCTGGAATCAAACTTTCCTAAGTTATCTTCATTTATTTTAATGTAGCACTTGCTTCGAAATATTTTGAAGTGTTTTATTTATGTTGGACTGCCATGCCACAACTCATAGGGTGTTTTATCAGTAGTCACTCTTATGTGCACTTTATTAAGGATGTTGAAAATAGTTTGAATAACTTCTCCCCAAAAGGTTTTGGGTAGTTCTGATTCATAAAGCATGGTAAAGTATTTTTTTGTCTTTCTTAAAGATAGGCAACAATTTGATTCTGCATTCACTTTCTTTGTGTCCAAAATTATTGCATGTGTGGAACTTGATGTCATTCAGTAAATGATAGAAACAATTTTGAATCATAGCCTTTTGATATTTTTTTAATATTCTTCTTACATTTCTATTGTATATAAAATGTCTACAATTTACAGCCTTATGTCCAAATTTTCCACAAGAGAAACAATATCCATAAAAGAAATTTGGATTCCTTGGAATAAAAAAAATACTTGTAGGAATCGATCTTTCTCTTCCAACATGATAATATTCATACTCATGTTGCTTCATTGTTTCATAATAGGTCTAATTCAGTTCAAACTTCCTCTTCTTTTCATATTTTTCATTGTTCATTTGATTGTTGTTTCCCTTGAGAGCATTTTCATAACTTGTTGCATTTCCATTAGTTGATTTGTTGGTGCTTGATTCACCTTTGAAAATTTTCAAACTTTATATATATCCCAACCCTGTCTTGTCATTTGGTTACCATTGATTTCTTAGAGTGTTGTCTAGAGTTTTAGATCCATTTAAGAATTTTATTTGAGTCTTGTATTTATCTAAATATTTTCTTAAGACAACTATTTTAGCTTCTAGTTTATCACATATATTCTCCTTTTATTTTATCTTATTTATGAATACTTCTTCTTTTCTTTTGGTTTCTTCCAGATGGATTTTTAAGATGACTATTTCTTCACTAACCTCATTGTATTTGTCTTTGTAGACCTGTAACTGTTATTTTCTTAGTCTGTTATTTTTCTCAAGTCAAGAAATTTCCTCGAGAGCACTAATGTGTTCTCCTTCCATGTCTACTACACCTTCACACTCTTCTGTGACTATTTGATTAGATTTTTGTTTCTCCAAATCCATGATAATTTTTTCATCCTGACTTATATTAGGCTCATCTTCTTCTTCTTCTTCATAGTTGTTGCTATCTTCCTTTGAATAAAAATTGGTCCTTTTAAAAGAATTTTTTAAATCACTAGGTTTATTGTTGCCTTTTATTTTCTTTTCATTGATGTTATTTCTTTTGATGGGGCACTTAGAAGAAAAATGACTAACTTTACCACAATGAAAAAATTTAAATGGTAACATACCATTATATTTCCTGGAGCCTCTCTTTAATTTTCTTACAAAGTTAGTTTCTTCTTCATGTGACAAGTGTTCTAATGAATCATGGTCTTGATATGTTTATGATTTGATTGATGCTTTGAAAACTGCATTATTTAATCTCGATGATCCTTTTTAGTCCTCATCTCACAGGCATTCAATATTACATGTAACCTATCTATAGTTAGTTTATATAGTTCATGCATTTCTTATATAGCAGAGACTTTTGAATCAAATTTTGAGGGAAGAGATCTCATAAATTTTTGAACTACCACAATGTCTTCAATCTTTTCACTCAACCCTTTCATCACTTTCATCTACTCCGAGAAATAAACTTGAAACATTCTCATATTCACTCATCCTTAAAATTTCAAATTTCATTATGAGGGCTTGAAGTTTGGCCAATTTTACTTTATCGTCACTTTCATAAATTTTTATCAGTTTGTCCCATATTTCCTTTGCAGATTCCAGCTACATCACTTTAACAAAATGTGTTTCTTCAAGTCCACCTTGGATGGCATTCATAGCTCTAGCATTGTTATAGTAATTTTTCTTACTAGCTTCATGAGTTGGAAGATTTGTTGGGATTTTATAACCATCTACCATGATCTTCAACATTTCCATACAAGAGACTTTGAGTAGGTCTTCATTCTAATTTTCCAAAAGGAAGAAATTTTTTGTTCCATTGAATAGAGGAGGTTTGGTTGAAGAAAGAAAAATATCTTGACTTGCCATATTCTCTGTGTGATTTTCCTTCCATTTTGTTAGAATGTTACTAAAGGATCATTTCTTTGATATCGATTTTTTAAACTCATAACAATACTAAGAGGGGGGGTGAATCAATATTGTATTAAATTTATGTATTTTTCTTTTCTTCCAACCATTTATCAGTAGTGCGCACCTAATGACAAGAACAAGCATAAATCAAAGCGACACACTTAATGAAAAATATAAATTAAACTAAGACACTTAATGAAAAATATAAATTAAACCAAGACACTTAATGACACAAAGAATGAAAAACATCACAATGAACATATTACACCATGATTTTACGTGGAAACCCAATGTGAGATAAAACCACAAATCATTTTTCTTTATGTTATTCTGCAAGCACCAACTTACAATTCAACTCAACAGGCACCCACCTGTCACAGATACTAAAGAAACCAATCCTCTAAGGTGCCAACTTGTTACAAATTATGAGGAATCCAATCCTCTCAGGAACCAAATTGATACAAATGATGAGGACTCCAATCCTTAGTGAGCTACAACTTACCCTAGCACCACCCTTCCACCCTAATTTCAGAAAAAAAAAATAAACCTTTCAATGCAGACTTGCCAATTTATATTTATGTTCTTGTGAACAATTGTAGTCTTATTCTTCCCTTCACTTCTGTACTATACACAATCAGAGCGTATCCATACTTATAGAATTTTTTCGAGTACACCTTCTTGTATGTGGATGTGTGACAATTACAATGTGAAAAAAATTGATCATATCAAAGTCCTATTAGTTATAATTTGTATAAATAAAGTATGGTGGTTATATTGTGGACAACGTTTGACCAAATCAATATCATGTCAATTACAATTTCGTCTAAATAAAATATGTGGACATATGACAGTTACATTGTTACAAAAATTATTTTATCGAACATTCTTTGACTAAATCAAGTGGAACAAATCAAAGTGATAAATTTCCATCATAGTCCATTTCACCATAGTACATTCCATAACAGTCCATAATGTGCAAAACATAGCATGCATTTCATACCGCTCAGTCCATTCCATCACAGTCCATTTTGTCACAATCCATTCAATCACAGTCCATACCACACAGACCATACCACGTAGTTCATAGTGCTTAGTCCATACTGCTTATTTCCATACTACTCAGTTCCATACTACTCAGTTCCATACTATGCAATTCCATACTGCTTAGTTCTATACTACTTAGTTCCATACTTCTCAGTTCCATACTTATCAATTCCATACTACTCAGTTCCATACTGCTCAATGTCGCATTGTCGCACAGTCGCACTGTCACACCATCACACTTTCACACCGTCACACTGTCCACTGTCACACTATCACATTGTCCATTGTGACACTGTAGCACTATCTACTGTCACATTGTCGCATCGTTGCATTGTTCACACTCACACTATATCATTTTCACACTGTCACACTATAGTTGACATCAATGACAAAATATCCTCAACATCCTCATCAAGACCTTGAAAATACTCACTTGGAGGAAAATCATCACCATCACCATCGGTGCCTTTAAATTCCCCACTTGGAAAAAAGTGTCTACCATTGGCATAATCATCTTCACTACTTTTAAAATACCCACTTGAGGGAAATTCTTCATCATCCTCATTAGTGCCTTAAAAATCCTCACTTGGAGAAAAATATTCATCATCCTCTTCAGTACCTTGAAAATTCTCACTTGGAGGAAAATCATCATCATCATCATTGGTGCCTTTAAATTTCTCAATGTAACACCCCTCACTACTGAGCACACTTTTATTGACATATTCTTTCAGGACACTTGTGTGCAAGTGATCCTATTATGGTATATTATGATTTTGTTTCGACTATGGGATATATATGATGATGATTATGTATTGTGACTTGTATCTATTTTGATGCATATGTATTGGCAGATGTTATTGATGAGTTTCCTAAGTGTGCAGGACACATGGAAGGTTATGGATGTTGATGGAATCAATGGAATTCCTTGGACTCCGGATTGAGTAAAGGGGTGGATTGTATCTGATTGATTATTTCATTTTCGCACATGTGACATATGATTTATTACAATATGATATATATATATATATATATATATATATATATATATATATATATGGATTAATGACATGGTTTTTCTCAGTGGATGTAGGCTTGAAGATACTTGCTAATCCGACTTACATAAGGAGTAAAGAGGCCATCCACAGAAACCAGACATTGAGGGAGAGGTGTGGCAACGTCTCTGTCATAGCATAATAGCATTCCAACCATGGCCAAATGGTAGGTTAAAAATTACCTAGTTCAAGAGGTCCATGATATTGTGAGGGTGGACTGAGATGGCCACTCACGAATATTTCTAAAGGGAGCACAATAAGGCATGGTCCTTATTCCTTAGAATCTCTTAGTCTCTCACATGGTCGATCGAGTGGAGTGTTAACTCCAAGAGTCAGACAAACTTCCAAAACCATTAGAAGGACAGTGGCACCCTTGGAGCATAGAAGTGTGCCTTGAAGGGAACGTCGCGTAATTTAAAACTTGAGTCAATAAATCTAGGTGCCTTTGAAAACATTGAATTGATTAGACCTTGTCAACTTAAAATAATCAATTAAACAATGAATTTATTAATTATAAATCCCAATAAAAGTCTAAGCCTAATTCTAAGACTAAGCCTAAGTCTAAGTTTAGTTAGGGGACTAAATTAAAAGAATAGAGATAAAACAATTTAAGGAAAAAGTGAGAAAAATATAAAGACTGGAGAGAATGCACATGTGTGCATGAAAAAAATCATAGGGATTTTTAAAATAGAAAGAAATAAAATATGAAAGAATAGGTGTACACATAGAATGGTATCTAAAGTCAAGCTACCACTAGTCTAACTAGAAGAATACTCCTAACCCACGGGAAACACTCATTAAATAAGAATTTGGGGAGCAAAGTGACAACTAAGAGAGAAAATAGGAACACATTGGAGAATGTGAGGGAAAATGGATTTTTTATTAAATTAAAAATGGTATTTACTTGTGCAACTTGGGGAGAGTGTGACAAGTCTATGGGTGAACATTACTAATTAAATTAATTAAAAAGATAATTAATTTTGCATGAGGATATGTGACATTTGGGACATTTCTATAAAACAAATGGTGTAGAAGGGAAAGGGGTATGAATTATTTTTGGTAAATTTATGCTGCCAAAATGGTTTTGATTGTGTTTTACTTGTGAGAATTGGGATACCAAGCCTCTAGAAAGAGTGGAAGCTCTACCTTGTGAGGAAAGCCTTGGAGCTATTGTTTTGTTTTCTTTTTTGTGGCCACTTTAAGGCTCGGGGGGATAAGGGGGAAGAAGAGTACCCCTAGTATTGGCTGGGAGGTACCAATGAAGTCCTTGTGATTGGAAAGTGAGAATAAGGAAGGAGCGCAAGACATTGACATATTCCTCAAATTTTCCATCTTCACGGTTCCGGTTGTTTATTTATGGATTATTATATTGTAATAAGAGTAGAATTGTGTATATGAATTGTGTAAGAATATTTGTATGAAAATTGTGATTAATTTAATAAAATTCACAAGCTCTTGGAAGAGCCTTGTGAAATCTAGAGTTTTTTTTACCTTGTTTGTTGTCATTCTTATTGTGTAACCTAGAAATTATAATTTAATTGTCAACGCCTGGATTACACTAGTTGAAAATGCAATTGAAGGAATTGTTGGACTTGGTACTTATACGTCCAAGTGTGTCACCTTGGGTAACGCCAATTATTTTCATAAGAAAGAAGGATGGATCATGGAGAGTTTATAATTGACAATCGTCAACTGAACAAAGCGATGATAAAGAACTAGTATATGTTTCCAAGAATAGATGATTTGTTTGAGCAAATGAAGGGAGAAAAGTTGTTTTCTAAGACTAATTTGAGATCAGGATATCATCAAATACGGATTAAGGAACAATATATCCCCAGGACCTCATTTAATACAATATTCACACACTATGAGTATATAGTTTTACCGTTCAGATTGATGAACACCCTGGGGGTATTTATAAGTTTGATGAATGGGGTGTTCCGTGAATACTTGGATAAGTTTGTTCAAGTATTTATTGATAACATATTGATTTATTCTTGGATGAAACAAGATCATGAAGAACACTTAAAATTGTTCCTACAATGTCTACGAAAAAACAAATTCTATAAGAAACTATCGAAATGTTCTTTTTACCTATTGATGATTCATTACTTGGGACATATCATATATGGTGAAGGTATCATTGTGGATCAAACAAAATTAGAGGATATTATGGAATTTCCAACACCGAGAAACATACAAGAAGTATGCAACTTTATGGTTTTAGCATGATATTACCGACGGTTCTTCAAAGGTTTTTTGAAGATAGAAAATTCGATCATGAAATTGCAAAAGAAAAACAATAAATCCATTTGGACAGAGAAATGCATGAAATCATTTCAAAAGATTAAAGAGTTTTTTATGACAACACCAATACTGAAGGTCTCTGACATGGACAAGGAATTCTTGGTATGCACGAATGCATCCAAGGAAGTTTTAGGCATAGTTTTGATGTAAGACGGTCGAGTGTTCACTTACGATTCAAGGAAATTGAGAAAGCATGAAGAGAACTACGCAACACATGACTTTGAGTTATTAGCAATTGTATATTCCTTGATATTTTGGAGACATTACATGATTGGAAAAAAAATTGAATTAAATATAGATCACTGTGGATTATAGCATATATTTATGCAGAGTGACTTGAACGCATGACAAAGGTGTTAGTTAGAATTACTTAGTGAATACGAATTTGAGATTATTTACATTAAAGGAATGATGAACAGAGTGACATATGTGTTGAGTTGGAGAGCACACATATTCTCGGTAATACCTCGTAAGATGAATCTTCAAGAAAGGATTCTAACTTTGTAGATTGACAATGACTGGTATAAATAAGTTAAGGATAATATTGGACAAAATACCATGATGGTACCGAATTTTGAAGGATATTCTTTGAACAATGATGGATTGTTGAGATTTAACGAAAGAATTTATGTACCACCTAACGATGATATTGAGAAAATCTCATAGAGCAATATACATGGCTCATCTGGGTGTCATGAATATGAAGCCAAACATTATGCCTTTATTCTTATGGAAGGGATTGAAAGAAGACATAGTTATCTATGTGGTGAGATGTCTAGAATGTCAGCAAGTGACGTTTGAAAATAGACATCTAGCAGGATTTTTATAGCCACACGTTATTCCAAAATCTAAATGGGAAGTCATTTTGATGGATTTTATTGTTGGATTTCCACTAAAGGCAAGGCGACACAACTCAATTTTTGTGGTGGTTGACACTTTGACAAAGAATTCACACATTATTCCAGTACATATGACGTATCAAGAACCATCTATAGCCGGATTTTTGGTTAACAAGATTGTGAGGATACATGGAGTACCAAGAAGGATCATATATGATAGGGGATTGTTGTTTACAGAATGCTTTTGGACCAATTTCCAATAGGTTGGGAACACAAATAAATTTAGTACCACATATCACCCAGAGACAGATGGAAAAACAGAAAGAACAAACCAAATTTTGGAGGATATGTTGCATATGTATGTAATGGACCAACATAAATGTTGGGAAAATTTATTACCACTAGTAGAGTTTGCATACAATAACATCTATCAGAGTACGATTAGGATGGCCCCATTTGAGTTTCTTTACGGACGATCGTGTCAGATGTCGTTGAGTTGGGATTGACTTGAGGATAGGGTCTTGGTAGGACCAAAGGTTATCCAAGAAATGGAAGAATATATGAAATCAATAAGACAAAGGGTTAAGAAGTGCAAGATCCCAAGAAGAACTATGTTGATGCACATCATGTTGACAGTAGTTATGAAGTTGGAAACAAATTTTTCTTGTGGGTAAAATCACACAAGAGTTCAATCAAGTTTGGGAAGGGTGCTGTTATAACCCTATAATTATATAGAATCAACTGTTGATTGTAATTATTGTCCCTTTAGTGTTTTTGACTTGCAGATGGTGTTGCATTCTTAAAAAAAAAAAAATGAAAAAAAATGAAAAAAATAAAAGAGGGAAAAAGAAAATGGATCAAAGCCCCATGAAGTAACAATGACTTGATCCATATAGTTTAAACATGGTCAAGTCTTTTGAATTTAAGTACCTAGGATTAGTGAATAAGCTTGGCTAAATTTTCTAACCTTAGCCAAGTAATTAGGTTAGTTAGTGAAGAAGTTTGACCAAATAGTCTAATCTTGGTCAAATAGCCCCTAGGTAGAGTATTTTCTTAGCCCAACAGTTTAAGCTGGGATAAGGGCACAAAGGAGTAGGTTAGGACATAGGTTAGTTGGATTCTTTTCAATAAAATGTGTAAGATGATCGATGAAAAATGCAGGATCTTGGTAATGAAATGTTTTTCTAACCATGCAAAACCCACAAAAAGTCATTTAGCCTAAGTTCTGCATCATATATTAAATTTCACCCTGGAGACTAAAGATCGATCCTAGATCTACGAATGAGCTGTTGGCACTTAGATCTACGGTCCACAGAATATTTTGTACCCCCCCAATCATTTGACCTTTAACGGTGGGGGGGGGGGGGGGGGGGGGGGTCCGAAAAGATATTTAAAAAGCACGCTCAGATCTATGGTCATCCCATCTGCGCATAATCAGATGGTCCATAGGATATTCCATACCCCCCCCGACCATTCTACCTTTAACGGTGGGCGAGCTGGGGGGTTTGGTATGGTGTTTAAAGAACGCGCCTAAATTAGTGATAGATTCAGCTTCGCCCAGATCAATGGTCATCAAATGATCCCGGACCCCCCTGACCTTTGGACCTTTAACAGTGAGGGGGGGGGTCCGTTATGAAGTAAAGTCCAGGCGGGTCCCATCCCAACGTGGCATCACCCTATTGCATCCTAACTACCCTTCTCCAAACATTTGAAGCCTACCATTTGTCCAACTCACCACTACCATCCTGAGGTGCCGCATCCCACAACCACCCTTTTCAAGTTCCATGTCACGACCCCATCATAATGTCCCATCCTCTTAACCGTTACAGGTCATATCTTGTTCGTTCATCTCCCAATCGCCTTTTTACATGTCAATCATTTTCGTACGTCATATGTCCTTCACCTCACCCTCTCATGATCTAAACGACCCATTGGCCATTTATGACTGGACACATACCAATTGTTCATATAACATGTCCTTCTTCGCCCAACGGATACCCGTTCACTCAAATTCAACCTCGTTTCGGCTAGTTCCCATTCCACTCACACTCCCTACGTATTAAAGACTCATTTTATTTTTCCTCTACAACACCTCATCCAACGAGAGTTTTTCACCTACTAACGTGTGTTCAGTGTGTAGGTACTAGAGGAAATCAATGGAACCCAAAAGTAAAAAATCAAATGTAGAGGAAAATTCTTTTCTCCCACCTCCTGTCGATCTCAACCGGATCCCATTAGTAGAAAAAGATTATCTAATCTCAAAAACCAAGTCTGAATTTGACTTTGCTGAGTTGCAATCATGGCTCAAAGACACATTCATCGATCAGAGTGATGAAATCGGGCTTTGGAAGTAAAATATCCCGTGGTATATTTTTCCCCAAGTCTATTATTTTCCTGAATTCTCCCTCAAGTGTCAAGCACACTACCTCCCTTATCAGAGAGCCATTGTATCTTCGTCTGGAGAAACCCTTTTCCTTATTTCACCCAACGCCATCGATCATATGATGCAAGTACCCAGAGCTGAACCCTGTTCTCCCCTCACAATTGAAATTCTGACAGAACTGTATCAGAACCTGACATTTCCCCAAAGAGCACAAATCTTCGATTTGTTCCTTCCACAAGATGCCCAATTCCCCAAGAGGAATCCTCCCTATCACTCGTCCATATTTTTCAAAAAGGGAAATCAGATTATCTCGACATTGTGTTGTTTTATTGGTTATTTCTTGGATGAATGGGTGGATGAACCTATCTTAGGTTTCCTGTCCATTTTCTTTGCTGAAGAGAAAGTGGCCACCCATTTCGACTACAACAGTTTCTTAGTCGAGAACCTGCACGACCAACTGAAAAATTTCCCTACATAAGGCATGTTTGGGTATTCTTCAATAATGGCCTACATGTTCATGTTCTATTAAGCGAACAAATTTTCCTTTCACATGCAGAAGATGGACAAGGAAGGAAAACCTCAAGCAGTCACCTTATGGACATCGTTGCTCAGGAGAGGCTCAACTGAGTTCACTTTCAAACAATTCATTGAGATTTTTTATCATCCAGTGGTAGGCATGCTCAGTGGAAAACCGGAGCCGAGGATAAACGAGGATATCCAAAGGGTTATGTACCTTTCGGATCTTGCAAATACTGGGGACGGGTTCTTATACTAGAATCATATATAAATCAAAGTGTATGGGTGTGAACTAGCTCCATATAAACTGCCTAATTATGTACCGGTATGGATATTTGCACTAGAATATATTTGTCAGATGATAAATTTAGATGACATTCATTTTGTGTCTCTGAAGAAAAAATAGTAGATGAGGATTAAAGGGAAAATTGGACCGTTTATTTGCAACAATCGAGCTGCTAGAGAAGAGGCAGATAAACTACAGCTAGAAATGAAGTTCAACACTAGTTTCATTTGACACTATGATCCAGCTAGGATCATTACAGAGATGAGATCCAAAAACAAGAGCTCACCTTTTGCTCACGTCCTCAAACCAAAAATTGAAAAGTATGTGAACCAAACAGAGTGGGAGGCAAATACTCTTGTAGACAATGAACAACAGGAGGTTCCTTCAGTCTCTTTTTCACAGACTGCTACTCCTCAGATACCCAAGGAAAAAACACCAATAAAGGATGATTCACCTTCAATCACCGAGGTATCAGCAGAAGATTTTCAGGTATACAACAAGAAACCCAAAACCACTCATGCTACTCACATGTCTGGTGAGGAAGAGCCCTACTCTGCCACAGTGATTGAAAGAAGACAGTAGGTGGTGTCCACTTCTTCTTCAAAGAAGAAGATAGAGATAGTTGTGACCACCCAAACTCCACAAGGATCTGCACCTGTAAGCATCTTTGAGAAATATGATATGATTAAAAAGAAGAACTAGATGTTGACTAATAGCACCTACTCCCAGTTATGGAAGCAAACCTCCACATCACAACATTTACTATTGTCAGCCTTTGATACAGATAAAGGAAGAATGCATCTAGAATTCCTACAAGCACAGGTGCCTCACCCCAAAGAGATCACTAACTACAAGAGGTCAACTATTGTTTTTTACACTAAACAAGTCAATCCAGCTGACTAGATGGATTTGCACAGACAGACTATAGAAATGGTCTTATCCACATTAGCACATGCTTCCTCTCCCGTAGCTAAGTTACAAGTATCTTTAAGTAATGTTCAGACCCAATTGAAGTTGGAAAAGATATCCTCTTTTGCAAAAGACAACAGAGTACAATCCTTAGAGGAGTTGGTGCTGAAGATCGGGTACGATCCCTCAAATGTAAAAGAAGATGAGGAGATGATAAAGAGAAAGAATTTTGACATTGCATCTCTAAGAAAACAACTGAAATTTCCACCAACTGAAGATTCACAATCCAAAGAGATAGTCGAGGAAGAAAATGAGAAAGAAGAATTGTTGAAACTTATCATGCAGCATAACGCACAACTCATGGAAATGGAGGCATAGTTGGAAAATATATTGAAAGAGAAGGAACAATCGACCCCGATGGAAGTCATTCCATTGAGTGCGGTTTCCATAGAAGAAGTTAGTACAATAGCTATGCCAACAACCACTACTACAGAAATTCCATCAACAACCCCATTGACAGCACTGGAAAAAAATGTGGAGCTAGCAAAGTCCATGGAGGAAATGAATTTGCAAGAAACAGAGATTAATAGGTTGAAAAGGGAGGTCTAAAATATTCTTGAACTCAAATGTTCTTTCCAAACAAGATATAATGTTGAGAGACAGGTAGCAGAGAAGCTTAAGCAGGAAATACAGGAGCTCCAAAAAAAAACAGTGGCAGGAAAGACATTAGCAGAGGCTAAGGAAAATATATGGATAGATATCTCTAATTCCATAAATGATATTTGGCCCATGGTGAAAATCATGTTTGAACAATATGATCTGGTGTTAAAGAGCCGACAGGCCATTGTGAAGATAAGAAAAGAATTGGATGAAATGCCCTCGGCAACCAACGAGATCATCAATTTTCTGAACTCAAAAACCAAAGAAGAGCTCGAAGAACTGAAAGTTGAAGAAAAAACATAGACTATCCTCGAAGTAAAAAGAGTGTTAACCAAAAGAGGATTAATGTTGCAGTTGGAGGAGAAGGCTCAAAATATGGACATTGGAGTTCAAAGATTTTTTAGCAAGATTGAAGCCTTACAGAAAAAGGGCCTTCCTGATCTACGGGTCTTGAATGATAAATTAATGACTTTGTCTGATTGCAAGAAAAAGACCTCTACCATGGCAAAAGACAGTTCCAAGTTTTCAGGAATACAAGGCAGCATCACGGGCAAAGTGCTCTTGGAGACTCTACAACATGACCTCAGTATACAACATGAAGTTAAATACATTTTCCTCATCAAGCCGACTTTTGCTAAGTACACCAAGATGGACAAAGTCTACCACTCGTTGTTGAAAGTTACCATACCAAGCCCACAAAGATGAGGCGATTTGTGGGAATTGATCGAGTAAAGGTAAAGCCTCGTCCATCTCAGCGTCCAACGTAGTCGAAGTCATCTGAATGACTCACCAACGGTCTTCCCCGAAATTAGCATGAAAGATTTGACACATCGTCATCAGTTACTACATTTATGCATTTTGTTAGTTAGTTAGTTATACTCAGACTCCATCACATCCTGATCATTAATGACAGGGTCGTTGTAACTTTTATTATAAATATTTCCAACTTATAAGTATCGAGGGTTGTTGATCTTTACGCCCGAGCAAGCTCAAATCACTGTAATTTTTATCAAGAAGTTATTCCAGTAATACAAAGAGAAGTTTCATGGGATTCTTGGGTGTTCATCGTTGGTGAAGTTTCCTCTATTCGCTTAAAAAAATTTCCCTTCTCTGTTATCATATTGTATTTCTAAATCTAATCTTTAAAAGAAGTTAAAGTTGCAGAATTTGCCATTGTGTACTTTGTGGTTAATTTTTTATAGATTTAAATTTTTTTCTTCTGATGTTATAATAAAGAAATTCTTAAATGCTTTTTTGTTTTAACTGATATCTCACATTTTTCTACAATACACCTTTATATTCCTAAAGAATCCATCGTTAGCACTATCTCTCCCTGTAAAACGAATCTTATAAAAGTTGTCTTTAACTCCTATATGTTTAAAACAAACCCCATAGCCTAATGGAAGCGTAAGTGATATTCAACCATTTCATTTAAAACAATACAAACAACTCGGTTACATTCATTTTAACTAGCCTAAAATCTTGAAAATCTAAACAAATCTAAAAGTCACAGAGAGATCCCTCTCTGAAACTGACAGGGCTAGCTCCTAGTTTCGAAGCGATTGGTTAAGGTTACCTCTGTTAGATTTCATCTTACCTCACAACAACCTCTGGGAATGTATAGAGTGATAACGGGTGCTAATCTATCTTCTAGGTTTGTGGGACCTTTTGAAGTTGTAGAAAGGAAAGGACCTGTGGCTTATCAACTAACCTTTCCTAAATCTTTGAGATGTATGAACAATATATTTCATGTATCTGTTTTAAGACATTATATTAGTGATCCTTCACATGTTATTGATATGAGTTATTTGCAGATGCTGGATGAGGTTTCTCTCATGGCAGAGCCAATCTGCATTCTATACCATTACATTTGACAACTATTGCGTCGAATAGTCGATCAGGTCAAGGTCCAATGGGAAAACTATATTCCACACTCGGCTACCCGAGAGGATGCATATGAGATGTGTCAACAATTTCCTTACTTGTTTTATGGATTAGACATTTAGATCTATGTTAGAGACATTTATTTACTAGCATTTATATACTGTAAAAACTTCGAGACGAATTTTAAAATAAGAGGGAGAGTATGTAACACCCCGCTCTGTTGAGCACACTTTTATTGACATATTCTTTGAGGACACTTGCATGCAAGTGATCCAGTTATGGTATATTTGGTTTTGTTTCGATTATGAGATATATATGATGATGATGATGTATTGTTACTTATAGCTATTTTGATGCATATGTATTGACAGATGATATTGGTGGTTTTGTTGAGTATGCAAGACACATGACAAGTTATGGATGTTGATGGCATCAATGGACTTCCTTGGACTCCAGATTGAGTCAGAGGGTGGATTGTTTTTTGATTTATTATTTCATTTTCTCACATCTGGCATATGATTGATTACAGTATGATTTATATATATGTGTATTAATAACATGGTTTTTGCCAATGGATGCAGGCTTGATGATGCTTTCTAATCCGACTCAAATAAGGAGTAAAGGGGCCATGCAAAGAAACCAAACATTGAGGAAGAGGTGTGGAAGAATCCATGTCACATTCTAATAGCACTCCCACCGTGGTTGAATGGTAGGTTAATGATTACCTATTTACAAAGGTCCATGGTGTCGTGAGGGAGGACTGAGATAGTTGCTCATGAATATTTCTAAGGGGCTCGCAATAAGGTAGGGTCCTTGTTCCTTAGAATCCTTTAGTCTCTCACAAGGTCGATCGAGTGGAGTGTTGACTCCAAGGTTCGGACAAAATTCCAAAACCAATCAAAGGTGAGTGGCACCCTTGGATCACGAAGGTGTGTCTTGAAGGGAACGTCACGTAATTAAAAACTTGAGTCAATAAATCTAGGTGCCCTAGAAAACATTGCATTGATTAGACCTTGTCAGATTAAAACAATTAATTAAACAATGAATTTATTAATTATAAATCCCAATAAAATTATAATCTTAATTCTAAGACTAAGCCTAAGTCTAAGTTTACTTACGGGACCAAATTAAAATATTAAATAAATTAAAAGAACAGAGATAAATCAATTTAAGGAAAAACTGAGAAAAATCTAAAGATTGGATAGAATGCACATGTGTGCATGAAAATAATAAAAGGGATTTTTAAAATAGAAAGAAAGAAAATATGAGAGAATAGGTGTACACATAGAATGGTGTCTAGAGTCACGTTACCACTAGTCTAACTAAAAGAAGACTCTTAATCCAACTCTAACTAAAATCTAGTTAGGAGACATTCATTGAATGAGAATTTGGGGAACAAAGGGACAACTAAGAGAGAAAATAGGATCACGTTGGAGAATGTGAGGGAAAATGGATTTTTAATTAAAAAAAACATTGTATTTACTTGTGGAACTTGGGGAGAGTGTGACAAGTGTGTGGGTGAATATTACTAATTAAATTAATTAAAAAGATAATTAATTGTGCATGAAGACATATGTCATTTGGGATATTTCTATAAAACAAATTGTGTAGAAGGGAAAGGGATGAATTATTCTTGGTAAATTTATGCTGCCAAAATGGTTTTGAATGTGTTTTTCTTGTGAGAGTTGGGATACAAAGCTTGTATAAAAAGTGGAAGCTCTACCTTGCGAGGCAAGCCTTGGAACTATTGTTGTTGGTTTCTTCTGTGTGGCCCCTTTTGCGGCTTGAGGGGCAAAGGGGGAAGAAGAGTACCCCTACCATTGGCTTGGAGGTACAAGTGAATTCCTTGTGATTGACAAGTGACAATAAGAAAGGAGGGCAAGATATTGACGGATTCCTCAAATTTTCCATCTTCATTGTTCCGATATCTTATTTTTGGATTATTTTATTGTAATAAGAGTAGAATTGTGTATATGAATTGTTTAAGAATATTTATATGACAATTGTGATTTCTGTAGTAAAAGTCACAAGCTATTGGAAGAGCCTTGTGAAATGTAGAGTTTGTTTTACCTTGTTTGTTTTCATTCTTATTGTGTAACCCAGAAATTATAATTTAATTGTGCGTTGCCAATTTAATAAAAAATCAATTCTTTATAGTCTATTTAAAAAGCTGCCAAAATTTACTAACAATACATGAATTTGAACTCTTTTATTTATCAATTTGATTTCAACTCTTATGTTTGATTTTGTTCACTGTAAATTTAGGAAAGTGAATTTGGGAATTGGATTTGTGGCCGTGAACTAGCTACACTCTAGTTCTGTAGCGAATTTTGGAAATACAAAGGGAATTCTAATCGTTAATTTGATCGTTGTCAATCTATTTTTTTACAACCCCAATTACCAAATTCCTTGAATTCGCTATTCTTTTAAATTGCTACTCTGCATCCATAATTTATTTTAATGCCGCAATCGAAAACTTTTGCGTGAATTTCTTACTCCTTTTTATCGCAATCATATTAGTTTCTGCATCCATAATTTATTTAAATGCCGCAATCGAAAACTTTTGCGTGAATTTCTTACTCCTTTTTATCGCAATCATATTAGTTTCCAGATCCAAAATTTAGAAAATTTTGTTGGTTCTATGTCAACTTATCTGCATTACCAATTTAAGAATTTCTTCTGATCCTAGCAGAAATATTTGGCAAGTCCAGAAACTTGGATTTATCCCAATTCGTCGAATGCTATATGACCGATGTAAACCACATTATTTGGATCGATGTAAACCATCTTTGCTAAGCCTGAACTACTCTTGGTTGAACTCCGTAAGTCTTCCCACGATTAAATCCTTGGAGTGCATGACCGTTACCAATCATGGTGGATCTGAATGTATATTTCGATGGGGTATTTGCCTTTATTTTGATTGCATTTTGTTGGAAGCTGTTAAGTTCGGTCGAAATTACAAGTGTAAGGTCGTTGAGTATTGACTCACTGGTAATAACATATTTCGTAAGAATTCAAATTTATTTTAAGTGTGGTTTTAGGAACGTCGATTTCGCGGTTATTTTGTTTCTCCCATTCGAAAGTTAAACTTATTTTATGAGTTCTGTGTTCATTGTCGATTTGTTCCAACTACGAATTTTAGGAGATTTTGGTTCGTTGTCCTTGGATTTTAAAATCGCTGAACTCAGAAATTGTGTTTACCACCGATTAAAACTTGACCGATTGGCGAATGTCAATCGATCGCTACCAAATCAAATTCTAATTTGATTTTTAATTATGTGTGTTACTTGAGTATTTCGATCAATAATGAATGTAGGATCGTTGTCTATTGTTACATGTATGATCTTGAGTTTTGTTGGAATACTATACAATGCGTTGTGTTCCGGAGAAATAGAGTTGCGTAATCTCAGCATTGGATTTTATTTTACAAATTTTATTTGATAGAGTTGCGTAATATCTGCATTGGATTTTTTTCTCCAAATTTTATTTGATATAGTTGCTAATCTCTGGATTGTATATAGTCATCGTAGTTTTTAAAAAAAAAAATGAATAGACTCTTAATCTCAAACTTCTTCGGTCTCGACCAAGTAAATTGAAAATTGGACTTTGATTATTATAAAATCGTTGTAAAAGTAATTTTACATTTCAATTTTTGAAATTATAATCATTGTTGAATGATTGTGATTTGAAACCAAGATTTAATGTTGCTGCCAAATGTAAGGTCGGGTCATGAATCGAAAATGAATTGGGATGCAGCCAAAACATTGATAACTCTGGTAATTAAATCATAGGGACACGTTCATTTAATCTTGCAACCCAGGGTCTTTAGAAACTTGCATGGTCGTGGACTTAGTTAGGCCAATCTGGAAATCGATGTAGGATTTTCACAATTGATATTTTCAAAAATTTATTTAATGGCAACCATATTCTTGTATTAGATTTTTCTCTATAAAAATCAAACTTGGAGCATATCCAATTGGATTATGGATAGTAAAACTCTTAGTGTTAAGGAGAGATGGTCTTAAAGGAATTATTGAAGGTTATTTAAATTAATAATAATTAGAGTGGTATTCTTTAGGAATAAATTTCAAGAGTTTAGTGATCAATTAAATTAAGTTATCTTATTTTTATAGTAAAAGAGATAATATTAGGATACTCTTAAGGGAATTTGGATTCATCTCTTTGGGGATACATTGTATAGTGAGACTTAAAGAGTTTAAGTATTCATGTTAGGTGTGCATGTAAAGTTTGTTGTATAATTGTGGAATCATAACTCAACTTGTACCAACTAAGAATTATTGTTAACCTTGTGTTTAGAGTCATGAATTAAATGGAATTGTGATTTTATCTTGAAATAAATTTGATTATTTTCAATGGGACTATTGTTTGTATTGTATGAAAGGTTTAGTATCATATATCTAGAGGACGTGTGTGTGGGTTCATCACATATGTGTTAAATGGAATTTCTTGATGTGCTTCACGAAAAGGTTGTAAGAAGTTCTTATTCTACATGTTTTTAATTCTTAAATGAATATTTAATTCCTAGTAGACTATTGTGTTCTTAAATATTTTATGATGAGTATTGTTGTTGATTAATCACTAAAATTGGAATTGGATGATGGTTAATGGAACTAGATATCTCCTTTTTCCGTAGAACGATTGAGACCTTAAATGGTCAAAATAAATCGAATGAATCCTAGACTTGATCATTCATTATGTGTCTTGAAGTTCCTAACATTGCAGGATAGGTTGGGAGGTTAGATATTACTTGTTATTTTTATGTGATATGGTTGATCTTGAAATTTGTGATGTGGTATTTGGTTTATTGTTGTGTAGTGATGAAATGAGAATTGAAAGTGTAAATATTATGTAGGTCGTTATTGCATATCACTTGTCCTAATAGTTGTTTCAAAAAAATATATATCTATTGTACTCAATTAATTGATGTTGTAACGGAGGGGATGTTACACCCACTTGGAAAAAAAATTCCACCACCGACATAATCACTACTTTTAAAAATCCACACTTGAAGGAAATTCTTCATCATCTTGATTGGTTCCTTGAAAATCCTCACTTGGAGGAAAATATTCATCATCGTCATCAGTACCTTGAAAAATCCTCACTTGGAGGAAAATCTGCATCATTCTCATTAGTACCTTGAAAATCCCCACTTCCAGGAAAAACTTCATCATCCACGTCAGTTCCTTCAAAATCCTCACTTGAAGGAAAATTTTCATCTTCCTCATTAGTAACATGGAAATCCCCACTTGGAGGAAAATATTCATCATCCACGTCAGTGCCTTGAAAATCCTCACTTGGAGAAAAATATCCAACATCTTCATTGAAGACTTTAAATTCTATTGTTGGAAGACAATATTCATGATTAGTAATTCCATCATCATATTTCTCCTTTACACCAGCTACCATTGAAATATCCATTGTTTATTTCATTAAAATGATCCCTTAGAGGGAAATTATCATCCCAATCATTTAAACTGTAATCAAAGTCTTTACTTGGACCTAGATTTTAAGTATTTTCAATATCATTAAACTGTTGAACAAAATGATTCCCATCATATTCCTCATATTTATCATTGGTTCCTTCAAAGTCCTCAGATTCAAGACATTATTGATTAACATGTTGAATATCATTGCTTTCACTATGATCAAACTTCTGACTGGGTGAAAAATATGACTCTTCATTTATATTTAAAGTATTCCCATTGCATTTGTGAGTCCCAAATGAAGAGGTATGTGAACAAGATGTCGATGCCTCAAAAATAAAATATTTTTTATCTTACTAAGCCATCACTTCTCACTAAGAACATAGAATGACACAAATTCCCACCCTCCCATTGACAATCTTATAACTTGTAGAATGAACTTTTTCCTCCAAAATTTCCCCCCAAAAGTTTTTCTCCAAATTTTTTCTCCCAAAATTTTCCCTTCAAAATTAATTAAATATTTTTCTCTATTAATTCCTTATTTATTATTTAATTACATTATTTGTTATGTTTTAAATTTATCCCACATTCATTATACTTAGTGATGATTCATATAATATTTGATACACGCACACACACACACACATCTTCTTCTTCTTTATTGATCCCCATATTCATTAAACTTAACAATAATTCATATAATATGTGTTATATATATATACACTCTTGTTTTGTCCTTTTACATTGCATCAAATATTGGGAAACATTCATTAAATAGTTTGGAGCAATCTACAAAGGAGAAATATCAAGGAGACATTCAACAAGGAGAATCTAACATTTCATACGTTAGTAATTTTTTTAATTTTTATCATATATATATATATATATATATATATATATATATATATATATCAACTTTGAATTATATCAATTTTTTTGTGCGAAAATCTTTAAAAGCCCTAAATTATATGAGATATTTTGTATATTTTTCTAAAGAAATTAGAGGTTTTAAAATAGTTTTATATATTTTTTGAAGAAATTTTAGCAAAATTTATAGGATTTTAAGGAGAAAGAATTAAAAAAAAAAAACTAATTTTAGTGTACTTTTTATAATTGTTTTATAGTTTTATTGTTTTTCAATAATGTTGTTATAGTTATGGCCTATGGGGGTGATGGAGGTGAAGCCCAATTTTTCCCTTCTCCCACATCAACCGACAGACAGTCAACACGTCGGGTGTTTGTCGGTTGGCATTGGGGGTTGGTCCAAAAAGGATCCAGAGAAGGCTAAGGATAACTTAGAATTCACAGAAATAACTTGGGAAGATCATAATGGGCTCAGCAGACAGAGAAAGGGAAAAAATTGAAAGTCTTCAAATATTGGTGAAATAAGCATCATCGTGAAGAGCACATCACAAGCTTTCCAATGGCATAAACGGCTCGTCAAACGAAGTTACGAATCAAAAGATATTTTCAGTCAAAGTTTTGGTCAACCTAGCCTAGTCAGCAGGGATGAGTCAGCATTTGTATTGTTGATGTCAACATTATTATGGATGACATAATCATTTGTACATTGTATGTGGCACACGCAAAGGGCAAGATGTGTCAGCATGACACTAGCATGATGACGTGGTAGGCACCAGAGGCTACCACATATCACTCATTTTTGGACTTTTTTGGTCAAATCCATGTGACAATGGGAAGGTGCCACGTAGAATTTTGTACAGCCACATGGCAGACCATACAGCCACCCGACAGGTGTCATGGTAGGATGACATGGTAGAGGTGATGTGGTTGTCCGTGCAATGTGGTGACATGGGCCAATGAAAGGCTGCCATGTGGCCCAGTCATGGGCTGCAATGTGGTAGCGGGGAAATTCCCAAGGACGCCCAACAAAAAAAATTTTAAAAGAGGTAAAGGGGTTGGATGGTGCCAACCCCCAGTTTGTTAAATTTATAACATAATGCATTGCCAAATCTGGAGGGATACGCTAAACCCAAACCATACTCCAAAGTTAGTAGTAGGCCCAAAAATAAAAAA
>JASDQU010103331.1:524475-617015 GCA_032191745.1 Picea mariana | reverse complement strand
TATATATATATATATATATATATATATATATATATATATATATATATATAGATATAGATATATATATATTCTTTATTTAGTCACACGGTTTATATGAGAATACAAGAGGAAATGGTTAAGATGTTGAATGAGGAGAGTTGGGATGATGTTAGATTCAACTATTTGAATTCAAGCTCTACAACAACATTGAAACAACTTTATGTTGCATTCAAAAAGGTATGTTGTTTTATTACATTCATTTTCTTCATATGTAAGTTAATTTATCTCTATTTTATTAGTTAGAGGTATACAACTATATGTTTGTTTATTTCATTAAAGATGCCAAACAACAATATAGATGGAGTATTTGAAACCTTCAAAAGCTTTATTCAAAAGTCCAAGTTTGAAAGAGAAATAAGGTGGTGTCTTCGAAATGTTCGACTTGATCACAACCTTGATCACTACATTTGGAATGGGATGGACTTTATTTAGTATAAAGCGATATTAGGTGATTGTGAAAAAAATGAAAATGTTATTCCTAAAAAGGAATACTCCCTAGTTATTGTGTATATCCCTCATGGATATAATATCCAAAACATTGGATATGATATTGAGCCTTATACTTACCAAGATATCAATAAAGTGGTTATGGGATTTATCGAAATCACAACACCACCATTTTGGAGATTTTTGGTTTTTCATTGAGACATGCAACGAGGATTAGTACAGTTAAGCTTCAATGGAAAATAAAAGATAAGGATGCAACTTTATTGGTAGGATATTGAAAGTGTATGTTTAGTGATTAAGATTAGAAATAAATTTTATTAATTCATAAGTTAATTGAATTGGCACATATTTATGTTACAGGAAAAATCCTAATATTCAGAGCTCCAACTCCAATAGAGAACCATTTACACGTGTTGTTGAAAGTATACATATTGCATGTTGGACAAAAGATGATACTTATGATTCTATTCTTTTCATTGTAAAGGATGGAGGAAATCCTAGGATCTTATTGATTTACAATGTTGTGGATAAAAATTACATATGAGGAAAAGGGTTTTAAAGGAGAATTGTTGACATTTATCAAAATCCACAAGAACTAATTAATTATCTTATAGATATTGTTTCAAATGAATGAGATGGGTTTTGGATTTGTTCTCAGGTTCGGGTAAGATTTAAGATATAACATTTATGAAATCATAGTTCAATCTTTATTATTTGTAATTTAATTTGTTTACATCATTTAACTTGATTATTTATTTTGTACTTAGTGATTAGGTACAACACTAGCATGTTGCTTACAAAAATGAAGAAATTGCATAGCCATTTAAAGTGATGCACTACAATGTGGTTTTGTTCAACAAAGAATTAATTGTATTCGAGCTCTTCCAGATGAAATGCAAGAATTTGTCTTGAGGAAAGGGAATTTTAATGAATCAAAGGTGAAAAAAATTTCAAATGAACCTCAAGTACCTTTAGGAGGATTTCCTGGAAAGGATCACTTTGGAGAACTTGCTGCTATCAAAGACCCAATGGAAGAGAACAATGACACAATGGAAGCACATAATGATGTCAAAGAAAATGATGATGTGTCTCTTGAGAATGTTCAATTTGGGATATATGATATTATTGATTATTTTTAAGATCCCCTTGAAAGCTATGCTCAATTTTGCAAATTGTTTGAGTTATAGTTGTAATGTTTTGACTTCTAGATTTTAAAATAAGAATATATATATATAGCTGCTTTATGATGAATCTTTTTTATTATTTTCTTTTTAATTTTATTTTTAAGTGAATCAATATGCTAGGGAAAATGACATTAAATATTGTCATTTTTTTTATTTCAAATCTATAAAAATATAGAAAAAAATGTTTTTTTTTTTAATTATTTTCACTTTTTTGTTCAATTATTTCCATAGAAATGCTTTATTTGATACGTTATTTTAAGCGGATAGTTTCCAATATATTTTAGGCACACCTACCGCACTTAGAGAGGGGGGTGAATGAGTGTGGGGCTCTCTTTCAAAAACTTCCCTCTTACACAAAACTCATTAGTTAGCATTCAACATTTTACTCATTACTCATTGTTGCCATTTATAACCATTTAGATGTGAACATATATTAGCAATATATCATCAAAAATTCATTACCACAAGGAGCACAAAGATCACAAGATGTATGTACAATTTTCTTTTTATTACATACTACAATCCTTTGGTTTTTCAGCAACAATTGAATAGAGTACAACTCTACAAGAGCACCATCTGTATCATGCAAGACTCAACTTACACACTCAGCACAAACTAAGATGAGACAACAATTCTCAACATATATCAATCTGCAACATGTACACAACCTATTGGTAGTGAACCACGCGTATGTACGTGCCCTACCAGTAGTGCAGTCTATGTGTATATGTGCCCAAGAAGTACTACAGCCTGCGTATACGCTCCCAAATAGTACTACAACATGTTTATACTTTTTGAGCTATTAAGGATTATCCTTCAATATCAACTCATATCCTCTGCAACCAATTTATCATTCTCTTTTTTTTCTCACTATCCAAACTGACCACCAGCCACTCACAACACATCCAAGCTCTCCAATGGCTTTCTCATGTTCCACAACCAATCAATATGAATGCTACTCAGTCATGCATAAGCAATCAACATACTATAGTCATCATATCAGTACTGAATCATAAGCGTGTTGCTCACTCCATCAACCAACATAAACCACATCATATCAACCATACGAAGAATGTCGTAGGCATTCACAACACAAGAAGTAATACTATCCATCAAGACAATAATGTAACCATACCATTGTCTCAGTGATAGATCTGAGCTCAAAGAATGAAAATATGGAACCTGCTTCAGTCTTCAACAGCTTGTCATCATCTCAACCACAAATATCCATGAGTTTATCCACTATACGCTCCCTATACACTGACAACTTGCGTACCGTATGCACCCTGTACACATACATCTTATGTATATGCACCCTATGCACAGATAGTCTGCGTATGCACCAAAAAATAGGGTTTTTATGTGATTTCAATAATTTTTCCGTGATGATCTCAGACTTGCCGAAACTTCAATGCATCCATGAGATCCTCCTCATGCTCTCTTTCTCAGAATATATCTTCAATCATTCTCAATATATCCACACCAAAATCTCTCACAAGAAGCTCTCCATCAAGAATCTCTCACAAGAAGCTCTCCATCAATACTCCAAAAGATATTCTCAGAAGAAGCTCTCCATTGATCCACAAAAAGGATGATCTACAAGAGACCATTGCTATATTATTTATACTTTCATCCTCTAGGTCACTTAACCCATTTCTAGGTGACTTAGCTTATTTTCCTTATTTTAGGGTTAACCACTTTCCATAAATTGAAAGTTCTCCAATACTTTATCATTTAAATATTCCTTCTTGATTGTCACCTTACTTTATCATTTCTTGATTTTGTCACTTCTCTTTATTATTTAAATAATCCACCTTGACTTTGTCACTTTATTTTATCATTTAAATAATGATTTCTTCTTTTAGGTCACTTTGAATTCTTTGACATTGTGGGCTTCAAGCCAACATGTGAGGGTCCCCCAACTTCATAAGGCCATAACTCTCAAACCGTGAGGAGTTATGTGGCATTCCACATAGCACTAGAAATGGCATGAAAAGTACTATCCATATAGAATAGTTTCATCAACAACTTCATTGATCTTCATCTCATTATTCCACATACAATCATGGGTCCTCTAACCATTCTTCTAGGATAACTCAATATGCAAAGCATCTTCCCATGAGGGATTTCACCATAAGGGGACCACTTTGGAGTTAATCCATTTGTGCACCTTATCAATCATGATAAGACAATAATGATTTATCTATACATATTTCTAACAATGCATCATATACCAATAGAACCACATCGATCCATATTCATCATGTATCAATGAAAATTCATTGATCCATCTTCATCTATGCATTCTCATCAAGGAAAATACATATTACATTACATTAATCATCAATAAATCAATCTTTTGATATCAATCAATCACTTGAAATCAATCAATGGCATCAATCAATCAAACCATTGGAATCAATGAAAGCATGATCCAATAATCTCCCCCTTTGGAATTGATGGCAATACCAACATTGATGTCAACACCAATTACCAATTATTGATGTCAACATGTAGATAAGGCATGCTCTATATCAGTAGTCAATGTGACTATCTCTCCCAAATGTGAATATCTCTCCCAATCAATAATCATCAATCGCATCAATGTGACTATCTCTCCCCCTTTGGCATCAATGGTAAAGGGCCATTCTCCTCTTAGGGCTGCTCCCCTTGCTTGAACTTTCCTTGAGGATACTCGCCCTGTTTGAGTGCCTTTGATCTTCCTCTAAAAAATCTCTCCCCTTTTGAACAAGTGATATCACTATGATGTAATGATGAATATACATCGAACATAATCCCCCCGTGACCATTTCTCCCTCTGAATTTATGCTTTTGTGCTCTTTCTTCAAATATAGCACTCTTTTCTAGGTATTCATGTGATAAATATCTCCTCCTAGAATCATGGGAAGAAGAATGACTCCCCCGATGGGTATGTCTTCCCTATCTTCTTTGCAATATGAACAATGTGCTACCATATAACAATCCTTGGACCTATTCATGCATCAAACTCATGGCATACCAAGCATCATGAAGACAACGATATGTCAACAATGAACTAAAGAATCATGAGCAAAATATCAACCAAGTACATCCTATACAAAAATGTGTGCTCATCATGCACAACTCCTATGTACATCAACCATGTACATCAACATCATGCAATGTGCCAAAAGATATCATCCATGGAATGTATCAATCATATGCCTCTATTAATATGACAACATTTGCATCTACCAATATGCCAACCATGTACATCCAACAATATGCCAACCATGTGCATCTACCAATATGCCAAACAATGTATCATATCACTCATGATATGTCTCCATTATGAACCAAGTGCCACAATCATGTATCTCAAACAAATGCCAATTGTTGTGTTAATCAAGTAGTACCAATGGTGTAGTATCATCAAGCATATGCCATCTATGAGTGTACCAAACATGTATCAATTATAGATCAAGCTATGAATCATCAATGATGTACAACATGATCACCTCATCAGCTCACCAACCACATGTCCCAATGTGTAGCCCATCCATATGCTAAATGCATGCATCAAGATTTCCAACAAGTAAGCTTCGAATACATCATCAAGATATATCTCAAAACCAAGGTGCCATAACTTCACTGTCATAACCATCATTGTTCTTCAATAGAAAATGCATCAATCCATACTCATGGGTTAGTGCCATGCACCCAAGATTTTATTTTACATCATCACCTTACATAATCCAATATAGAATCATGAAAACCTACATAAAATAATGTCAGAACCTACAACAAACAATGTCAGACCCTACATCACAGAGTTATACCATCACATCAAGCTGCAATCCCTGTGCATTGCCTTTTTCCCAAGGATTTACCACATATACATGATCTTTTTCGCAACATCTCGTGTATGTACGTGACCTATACAAGCTCAACCTGGGTATGTATGCGACTGATATCATTGTCACCCGCATATGCCTCAGTAGATGACACTTTTTAACTTCCCTTCAGTCTTTCATTCTATTATGGCTGCTCTGTCTTCTTCACCCACTTCTGTAGATGTCCCTGCTCCTCAGAACTTGAGCTCTGAGCTTCCATATTTTCAAAGATGTATTATTTCCTTAATTCATTCCTTCTTCTAGCCATGTTATTTGAATTCCTCATTGGACTTTCTTCTTGTGTTCCAACACTCCTCGGATTTGTGGCCAAATCCACTACAGTTGTAGCATATCATGGTGTGACAGTGAACAACAATGTGTCCTACTTGATCACATCTCCAAAACCTCATGGTGTTATAAAATTTTCCATTATATCTCCTTTCATAAGATCTACATTCAAAATATTTGTGACCATATCCATTACATGAATAACAATGCCCATGAAAAATACTTTCATACCTTTTCTTTGGTATCCCAAGAATAGATTCTTGATGTCTTCCTAGCTTTGTTCTTTTGAAATTTTATTTGCCTTGTGTAGATGGTTGTTTTGCAACATTGTCTTACTTCCTTGATGGACTTACCTCATATTTCTTTGAGGTGCTTGCTTCAACATGTGTAGCTTCTTCTTTGTATCCAAGTCATGATTTATCACATGGTGATATTTGACTTTCCAAGATCTCATCCAAGATTCGTGAGCTATTCAAGAATTTGTTTGACTTTTCTACCTTCTTTCTAAGGTCAACAATTTCAACTTCTAACTTACAACATGACTCTTCCTTTTCATTTATTTGATTCTTCAATAGTTCCTCTATTCTTTTGGCTTCCTCAATTTGGGTCTTGAGATGGAAAATGGTTTCAAAACTTTTTCTAATCTCATCATTTACATTTATATATTCTTTTCCATTCTTTAGTCTCATGATCTCTTCTTCCTTTTCTTCTAATTTGGTCTTACTGCTCTCTTCTTGTTCCTTGGTCATTTCCTTTAGTTTCAATATGTGCCTTAGACTCCTCCTAAGAAAAGTCTTAGTGTTATACGAAATATAGTTATAGTCTATATAATAATGATCACTTCTATATCTATATAAACCCTCTTCAACTTCCTTTTGAATTTTTAATAGATTTGATTCTATTCTTTTCCTGGGATAATTACCATCAAACTTTACACAAACTATTTCTAGATCTTCTTCTTAACTTGTAGAGAAAAAGTCATCATCATCATTGTAGTCAAGATTTCTTGAGGGTTCTTTACCTTCATTTGAAATATCTTCACGATCTTCCTTTTTGCCAACATCAACACATAATTCTTTGCCTTCATTTGAAATGTCTTCAAGATCTTATGTTATGCCATCATCACTTGATTCTTTATCTTCACTTGAAATGTTTTCAGGATCACATTTAGAAATAATACAATCAAGGGATTTTGGAGATTCTTTACCTTTAATGATCTTGATGGAGTGATCTTCAATATTTTCCTTCTCCTTCTTGCTTTGATATGTCTCCTCTAGCGTTAGCCATAGATCCTTGGCGGAAGTGAATTGTTCCATGCTTTCTTTGATATGGCTTGAGAGTCCACTAAGAATGGTCTTGAGAGCCAATGCATCATTCTTCTTTTCTTCCCTTTCAGCTGCAAACTTTGACTTGTTCTTCAATGAAACTGATCCACCAATGGCTACCTTCCAAATAGTTGTTCCCATTTCCTTCAAATGTATTCTCATCTCTATTCTCCAAGTAGAATAATTTTCCTCATCAAGGATTGGAACTTCATCATCCATTTAAGTGTCTATGGATCTCCTTCAATCTTGTTAAGGCTTGTAGTGAAGTCCTACTCTGATAACAATTGTTGGACACACCTACCATACTTATAGGGTGGGTGAATGAGTGTGGGGATATTTTTCAAAAACTTCCCTCTTACACAAAACTCATTAGTTGGCATTAAACATTTTACTCATTACTCATTGATGTCATTTATAACCAGTTAGAAGTGAACATATATCAACAATATATCATCAACAAGTCATCACCACAAGGAACACAAAGAACAAAAGATGTATGTACAATTTTCTTTTTATTATAGACTACAATCCTTTGGCTTTTCAGCAACAACTGAATAGAGTACAACTCTACAAGAGCACCATCTCTATCATGCAAGACTCAGCTTACCCACTCAGCACCAACTGAGATGAGGCAATAATCCTCAACAGATATCAATCTGTAACAGGTACACGACCTATCGGTAGTGTAGAACATGTATGTACGTGCCCTACCAGTAGTACATCTTGTGTGTATATGCACCCAAGCAGTACTATATCCTGTGTATACGCTCCCAAATAGTACTACAGCATGTGTATACCTTCTGAGCTATTAGGGTTTATCCTTCAAGATCAAATTAGATCCTCTGCAACCAATTTATCATTCTCTTATGTTTCTCTCTATCCAAACTGACCACCATACAGTCACAACACATCCAATCTTTCCAATAGCTTACTCATGTTCCATAACCAATCAATATGAATTCTACTCAGGCATGCATAAGAAATCAACATACTATAGCCATCATATCAATACTGAATCATAAGAGTGTTTCTCACTCCATCAACCAACACAAACCACATCATAGCAACCATACCAAGAATTCCCTAGGCAGTCACAACACAACAAGCAATACTATTCATCAAGACAATAATGTAACCATACTAGTGTCTCAGTGATAGATCTAAGCTCACAGAATGCAGATTTGTAACCTGCTTTAGTCTTCAACAGCTTGTCATCATCTCAACCACAAATATCGATGAGTTTATCCATTGTACGCTCCTTATACATTGACAACATATGTACTATAATCACCCTGTACACAGACAACTTGTGTATGTGCACCCTATGCATAGACAACCTGCATATGCACCAAAAAATAGTGTTTTTCTATGATTTCAAGAATTTTGGGATCATGATCTCAGACTTGCCAAAATTCAATGTTTCCATGATATCCTCCTCACGCTCTCTTTCTCAGAATAGATCTTCAATCATGGTCAATAGATCCACACCAAAAATTCTCTCACAAGAAGCTCTCCATCAATACTCCAAAAGATATTCTCACAAGAAGCTCTCCATTGATCCACAAAAAGGATGATCTACAAGAGACCATTGCTATATTATTTATACTTTCATCCTCTAGGTCACTTAACCCATATTTAGGTCACTTAACCCATTTCTAGGTCACTTCACCTATTTTCCTTATTTTAGGGTTAACCACTTTCCATAAATAGAAAGTTCTCCAATACTTTATCATTTAAATATTCCTTCTTGATTCTGTCACCTTACTTTATCATTTCTTGATTTTGTCACTTCTCTTTATTATTTAAATAATCCACCTTGACTTTGTCACTTTAATTCATCATTTAAATAATGATTTCTTCTTTTAGGTCACTTTGACTTCTTTGACCTTGGGGGCTTCAAGCCAACATGTGAGTGTCCTCCAACTTCGTAAGGCTATAACTCTCAAATCGTGAGGAGTTATGTGACATTCCACATACCACCGGAAATGGCATGACAAGTACTATCCATATAGGATATTTTCATCAACAACTTCATTGATATTTATCTCACTATTCCACATACAATCATGGGTCCTCTAACCTTTCTTCTAGGATAACTCAATCCACAAAGTGTCTTCCCGTGAGGGATTTCCCATAAGGGGACCACTTTGGAGTTCATATATTTGTGCACCTTATCAATCATGATAAGACAATAATGAGTCATCTATACATTTTTCCATCAATGCATCATATACCAATGAAACCACATCGATCAATATTCATCATGTATCAATGACAACTCATTGATCCATCTTCATCTATGCATTCTCATCAAGGAATACATATTACATTACATCAATCATCAATCAATCACTTGACATCAATCAATCAAACCATTGGCATCAATGACAACATGATCCAACATATATGTGTGTGTGTGTGTGTGTGTGTGTGTGTGTGTGTGTGTGTGTGTGTGTGTGTTTTATTACATGGTTTTAAAATGTATAAATGTTTTCTAAATATTTAAAAATAGTGTTATTTAACAACAATTATTTGCTATGTATTGAAGTAAAGGTAAAAAATGTGTTAAAATAATATTTTACACCATATTTAAAAAGTATGGCACCATAAATTAATTAATGAGACATAGTTATATGAAAAATCTTAATTTCAAAAATTAAATGATATATAACATTTTTAAAATTGAAAAAAGTATGGAAAAATAATTAAAAAGATCATTGAAAAAATAAGCGATTTAGAAAATATAAAAAACTTCCTAAAGAGTGGGGGGGTGCTACTAATAGCACAAATTTTCAAAATGAGGTAAAAAAAATGTGACCTCTAAAAAAAATGATAACTTTGTAGAGTTCTTGTTAAGTTGGTAACTTTATTTGGATAAATAGGTGTTAGAAAAGAGACTAGATTGTGCCAGAGTGCAGTAACATCTTTTATACCTTAAGCTCAAATATAGATATAAAAGACTCCGAGCGGCACCTAGTTTTAAAGTTCCATGGTTTTATTCACAACAACATTCCAATATAGGTGGATTTATTGGACATCTCCTCACTAGGAGATACTTATCGACATGCAATCGAAATTGAGAAGAAATTCAAGCAGTGGAGTAAGAAGGAGTTCAGGTTTGTAAATATGTCATAAAATAAGCATGGAAAAGGAAACCCTAACTCACAGAATGAAGGAAAATGCAAGGAGAGACAATCTCAAGAAAATTAGTTCGAGAAGATGACTAATAAGGGTGATGGAAAGTCTAAGAAAGAAACTATAAAGTGGTGTGATTTCCACAAAATCCCTTGGCATACCACTAATGAATTTCATTCAAAATGGTCATTGGTGGTTGAGCTCAAAGAAAATGAATCAGAACCTCATTCAGACTCTGATTAAGATCACAATAAGGAGAAAAATAGCATCAGTGTAGAACCCACTGCTACCATCACTACCACAACAATACAACCAAATGAGATAGAGGAGTCTGAGGAGGGGGACAACCTATTCCACTCGCAAAAGTGGGTAAAGGGAAACCTCTTCATTTCATTGTTGAAAACATGATTCATAAGAACCTGAACTCAGCGAAGGTTTTTATGAGATTGAAGTTGCCAATGATGTGATACCCCCAACCATACACCATCAGATGGTTCATATGGGGACAAGGCATCCATGCCAACCAACAATATTTCCTATCCTATGACATCAATCCCTTTAAGGATGAAGTATTGTGTGATGTTTTCCCACTTGAAGTATGTTATGTTCTTTTAGGACAACCAGATATGTGGAAACATCATGCTATGTATGAGTCTCGACCTTGCAGTTCCATTGTTACATTGGGAGTTTGGTTGTATAGGGTACCAGAGGTAGATTCAAATACTACCACTTCATTGATCTTAGCAAAATTGTGCTACAAAGTAATCTCTCAGACCAAAAAAATTTCCCTCTTCATGATCCATTTAGAAGGTCAATACAAGGTCACTGCAACCACTACAACCTCAACCCAAGACCTTTCTATCCAGCAAAAGTAGGTCAACAATATTGTAGAGGAGCATGAAGATATTTATGCTTCACCTATGGGGGTTCCATTGTGCTATCGTGTCCCACATTCCATTGACTTGGTGTCAGTGATCCCTTGCCCAATGGTCTAATATATAAATTCTCCCTTCCAGATATGAGATTCTTCCATATGTTCACAATAAATCTATTGGCCATTACCCTTTCCAGGTTTGCTTGGGGTTCCAACCATTAGCCCCCATTGATATATCTCTTATTGTTGAATCTTCATCGAGAGAGTCCTCCCACACTCATTCCAAGGTAGACCATGTAGCCATATTTTTTGAACATATCCAACATATCCACCAATATTTTCATGACATCCTTCCACATGCCAAGTACAAGTAAGAAAACTACTTTGAAAAGGAAAGAAACTCACCAAAGTTCAGATTTAGCAAACTTTTCCCCATCTCGTGAGGAAACTTGAAAACATGGGTACCATTTATTTCTAATGGGGGATGATTGATCTAGGTCAATATCGGTGGCCATCCACCTTCTCCACTAAATCGATGTTTCTCAACCTATGATTTTGATAAACCATGATATTCACCCTTTTGATGTAGAATGTAATGTAATTTTGTTAATAACCAAATATCAAAATAGCATAAAAACCTCAGAATAAGTACTCAATGCCTTGAAAAAGAAATAAATTTAGATAATAATCCTCTTTGAGGGGGAAAAATCCTTATACATCATAAGAATTCACAAATACAAGATGTTTCCAAATGAAAAGGTCTCCTTGGTATATATAGGAGACTAGGAGGTACAATTACAACTAATGGACCCAAACTAACATAAATTAAATATTAATACTAATGTAATATGCCCCAATTAAGGGGTAATGTGCCATGATTCAGGGCTTAACATGACCCTCCCCTTTAGATAAGTGTTTTCCTCAAAAATTGAGTATTTTTGGATTCTTTTGTATAAAAGACTCATCTTCAAATGTGGAATCTTCAACAGGTAATTTCTTCGACTTAATGAGATACTCTGAAATTGATCTATTCCTCAGTTGGAAAATTCATATGCCATTGGTAGCTTCAGTATCCAATATGTTTATTCCTTCCTCATGAAGTTCTGGAAATATAGTTTGAAGTGGGATATTTTCACCTATAACCTTCTTTAAGCATGAAACATGGAAAATTGGGTGTACTCATGAAGTTGTAGGGAACTCCAATTTGTATGTCATAGTACTGATCTTTTGCAACACCTTATAAGGAACATAGTGTTTCAGTGATAATTTATTATCTTCTTATCTTTCGTGGGGGACATTTGTTTGTATGGTTGTATTCTTAAAAATACCCAATCCCCTACTTCAAAACTTATTTCACTACGATGTTGATCTTCTTGTTGTTTCATGCAATTTTATGCCATGGTTAGGTTGTCCTTTAAGAGTTGGAGAACTTGTTATTTATGCTCGATGTGATCTTCCACTGCTTGAACCTTAGATTTTTCTTTTAGATAATAAGTGATGGATGGTGGGTGATATCCATAATGTGCCATAAATGGTGTCATTTTTGTTGCAATATGAAAGGAAGTGTTTTACCACCATTCTGCCAAAGGTAACCACTTGAACCATTGTGTTTGTTTATCAGATATAAAGACATGAAGCTAGCCTTCCAGAAATTTGTTCACTATCTCAGTTTGTCCATCTGATTGCGGATGATAAGATGATATATGATCCAATTGAGTACCCAAAGAGGAAAATAATTATGTCCAAAAATTTCCAGTGAAGATTGGATCTGTGTCACTTACAATAATATTTGGGCTTCCATGTAGCTTTCGAAATATCTCCATGAATGTGGTAGCAATTGTACTGGATTTGAAAGGATGAGAGAGTGCACAAAAGTGTGTGTACTTGGTAAGTCTATCAATAATCACCATGATGACACTCTTTCCTTTGAAATTCGGTAACCCTCTGATTAAATACATGGAAACCTCCTCCCAACACTGACTTGAAACGACTAATGGCTGTAAAATACCTGGGGTCTTAATTGTTTCCACCTTATTTTGTTGGAAAACCAAACATTCTTTCATAAATATTTGAGCATCATTTTTAACACCTTCCCAAAAAAAATTCCCTCTTGACCTTGTGATAGGTTTTCAAAAATCTTAAGTGCCCTCCTATCGGAGAGGTGTTCAATTCAAAAAGTACCTTTTGTTTGATTTGGGAGTTATTACATAAATATAAGTGATGTTTGTACCATAGTGAATCATTTTTCCATGTAAATGTATCAGATGCATTGGATTCCTGCTGCACGATTTAAATGAGAGTCCACACATCTTCATCATTCTTCCATTCATCCCTTGTTGTTGTTATCCAACCAGGTTGGATGATAAAGATAGCACAAAGAAATGCCTCAATTTATTCATCATTTATTAAGAGTGCATCTACCACAACATTTTCCTTCCCTTTTTTGTAGATGATTTCAAATTCATAACCCAACATCTTGGTCACCCATTTTTGTTGGTCTTTTGAATATAGTCTTTGTTCCAAGAAGTATTTAAGATTGTCATGGTTTTTTTTACCTTAAAGTCCCCACCTATTAGATAAGGGCGACATTGCTTCAATGCATGTAGTATTTCCATCATTTCCTTGTCATAAATGGGGTTGTATAATTCCTTTCCCTTGAGTGGATGACTTTCAAAAGGAAGGGGCCTTCCTTCTAGCATTAGAACAACACCAATGCCATTTCGCGAGGCATCACATTCCAAAATAAAGGTTTTTGTGAAGTATGGTGTGGTCAAGATAGGAACTTTGCACATTTCCTCTTTAAGTTGTTGAAAATCTTGATTTGCCTCTAGAATCCATGAAAATGCATCCTTCTTAGTTAATGCAGTTAAAGGTGTTGCTATTCTTCCATAGTTATGAAAAAACTTGCGGTAGTAACCTGTCAAACCCAAAAATCGTCTAGGATTGTTCAATGTTTTGAGAATCATCCATTCCATCATGCCTTTAATATTATTAGTGTCTACCTTGACACCTTCATGAGATACAATATAACCCAAATATTCTACCTTCTTCACGCCAAAGAAAAATTTGGATGGTTTGGCATATATTTTTTTCTCATTTAGTACCTCTAGCACTCTGTCAACATGTCAAATATGATCTTCCCAAGACTTGTTATAGATTAGCATATCATAAAAAAATACTAACAAAAATTTTCGAAGGAAGGGATTGAAAATGGAATTCATCAACTCTTGGAATGTGGAAGGTGCATTCGTAAGGGAAAAAGGCATGACCAAAACTTCATAATGGCCTTCATGAGTTTTGAATGTTGTTTTTGGGATATTTTATTCTTTCATTCTAATATGATGGTACCTTGAACAAAGATACAACTTTGTGAAGTACATTACTCCATGTAGTTTATCTAACAATTCATCAATGACGAGAATGAGAAACTTATCTTTAATGGTGATCTTGTTCATCTCTCTATAATATGGACACATATGTCATGATCCATGTTTCTTGAGTACCATTACCACCAGTGTAGAGTAAGAACATTGGCTAGGTCTAATAATTCCATCCTCTAACATTTCTTCAATCATAAGCTCAATTTCACTCTTCTAGGCATAAGGGTATCTGTAAGGCCTCATTTTAGGAGGAAAAATTCTAGGAATTAAGTGAATAGAATGATCATGATCATGAGTGGGTGGAACACCTCTAGGAATATATTCAAATACTTTGGAATGTTTATCAACGATCCCTTGGAGATCTAGAGGAATAATTGGCTTAGATGTTTAAACATCTAGTGAGCATACATGTACAATTACACCCTGATGCCTCCTTTTTAATAATTTTGTCCTATCATTAGATCTTACCAACTTACTGGGTTTCCCTGTAATACCCCTTAACTCAAATTCCTTTCCTTCAAATGAAATTTGATGAAAATTTCTTGAAAATTAAAATTCATTGTTCCCAATGATTGTAACCATTGGACTGCTAGTACGACATCAACACCACCCATGGGTATAGAAATCATTGGAATATTCATTACATATTGCCCCATAGTAAGATTAATATTATGGTGTTTTCCTGAGAAATTGATAGTTCCTCCATTTTCAATCATTACTTGAAACTTTATCGTTGAATATCTAAAGCAATTGAGAGCTTTGGCTAATTTATAGTGAATAAAATGATGAGTACTACCAGAATCAGTTAGCACTATTACCTTTTTTATTTTTGATATATCCTTCAATCTTGAGGGTTTGAGGAGTGATAATTCCATCCAATGCATGACATGATATCGTGGGAGTCATCTCTTCTACATCTTCATGTTTAGATGGTTTTTTTTCTTGTTCTTTTTCTTTTCTCTCTTCATAGTCTATGTAGAATAATTTCTTCTCACAACACTTATGTCCCTTACTGTACTTGATGTCACAATTAAACCATAAATATTGTTATTTTCTTTCCTCTAATTGTTTAGGTGTCAACCTTATAGGTTGAGGTGGTTTAGAAGAAGGAACCTTAATTTCTTGATAAATGTTAGGGGTGTTCCTTCTAGTAGCCATATCTATATTTTTACTTTCAATATTTCTCACCACCCTGAACACATTCTCCAATTATTTGGATTCCAAAAGGTGAACCTCATGTTGAATTTTATCCTTTAAAGTTCCTATGAAGAAATCAATCAGGTGCTCATATAGAATATATGTTACCTTTATATTCAGTCTTTGTAACTTCTCAATGTGATCCACAATTGAACCCTTTTGCTTGAGATTTATCAATTGGTTGAAGAAGGTATTGATCATTGTATCATCATAGTGTTCTATCATTTATTCCATGAAAATTTTTCAAGTGACAAGTGATTTGCGAGAAAAAATCCATCGATACCACATAAACTTATTAGGTTCTAAATATAAAGGACTCAATTTGTACCTTTTGTTTGTGTGACACATCATGTATATGAAAGAACTACTCCATCTGGAGTATCCATTTGATTGGATCCTTGCAATCAAAATTCCTCATATCGATATTAGGAAAGTGGTTGGTATTCAACCCAAAGCTGGAGCTTCTCTAGTCTTGATTCATCTTCCTTGTGTCCTCATCATGAATTTCATATGATACATTTTCACTTTTAGGTGGCCTCTCTATTAGAAATATTTTCAACCCTTACATGATCTCCCCTTTTAATACATCCATGTTAGTATCCATCATTGCTTCTATCTTAACTTTAGTTGAATCCATTAGCCTTTGTAGTTCATATTTTGTTACTGCCTTATTTTGTAAATCATCTATGTCCTTGCGCATTTCTTCACCTTCATCAAAATTCCAAGTAGGATTGTATGAAGGATTACTTGATGTAGAATTTACATTTTTTGGTGGCATGTTGGCCAAATATCACTACAAGGTATGAATTCCCAATTGGCATAGGCAGAGTTCCTCATAGACAATGGAGTGTCAGGAGTTATATCTCTCTGATATACATGCGGAATACAACAATCGTACTCGGCCCAATATCTCAGGGCACTAACTAAGGAGGCTTGACCATGCCCTTAGTTGTACTATCTGACTACCCAGGTACTAGAGAGTAATCTCCCTGAGTGTTGTTATCGATGTATTATAACAACAAGATGAACAAAAGATTTACTCAGGTGGTTTCAGGATTATAGGGGGTCTCTCGATATACGTTAGGTACATGGAATCTCAAATCTGTATTAGTTCTTTCTATTACAGTCCGAGACTCTATTACGGTCCGAGCTTGAACACATTGTAATCAGGCATTCTTGATTAATACAAACATAGCAGTTTTTCCTGGATGTTGTTGTCCACATGTTTATGAGTTCATGAATGAATATCTTTATGCATTGATGATATGCTATAGATGTATGTTAGGTATGCATTTGCAGGGATAGACAGAAATTACTTTCTATGAGTTCTTTGATTCCAAGTTTGGGTTCTTTGAGGCTTCATGCAAAAGGTTGCATGACTGAATATCGTGGGTTCCATAAGATAGTGAAATGAATGCACTTCTAAATTCTACGAATTCAGACAAAGAGGTGCCAGGAGGGCGCACCAGCTAAATTCATTGATTCAAGGAAAATCCTCAAGGTTGTTGAACACCTTGGAGGTGAAGACTGTGCGAGGAAGGAACAAAGATAACAGAATCATTGAGGGTTCTGTAGAGATCTTCCATGAAGGCCTCGAGCAAGTGCATGGAGTGAACGGGAGGAACTCTGTTTCGAGTTCAAGGAAGACAGAACTACAGAAGGTTTTGTAGAGCTCTACCAAGAGGGCATTGAGTGAGTGCATAGAGTGCACCAGGGAATTCTGTTTTGATTTCTAAGGAAAGGGAAGTATCAAGGAGAAGGCACTTACGGGGTTAATGAACACCCTACAGGCTCGGCAAGGAGTGATTGAGCATAAGTTGCCAGAGGGTGCTTATATCCCTTCAAGGAAAGAAAGGGACAGAGACATTTAGAGGTTCGACTAGGATAAGCTCAAGATGGATAGCATAGTTGTGTGCAGAAGTTATGCAAGGAGTGCATCGAGCAAGGAAAATGCAAGGAGTGTGCACGGAGTGAACTTGTCTCAAGTTTAGAAGCTCAGGAGGAACAGTGTCTTAGTGCATAGAGAAATAACCAAGAGCTGTAGAAGTCGAGGAACCCTTAGAGCTTTCACAGTCGACAAAGCTTAGAAGAGATAGCACATTTGTGTGCAGCGACCTTGCAAGGAGTGAAGAGGTCGGGAGACCCTTGGGGGTTTAGAGTCGAAAAAGTTCAGGAGAGGGAACACCTCTGAGAATGTAGGTGAGACCAAGGTTGCAGGGCTCCTAAGAGAAGCATTGAAGACCGAGGCCTTCAAGCATCAGAAATCTTCCAAGGGAAAGGAAGAAGTGTGAGCTCAGGAGGGAGCTACAGCTGTCGTTGATTCATGCATTGAGGAAAAGATCTGGACCGTTGAATCTATGTCCAGGAAGCAAGAGGAGAGTGCACAGGAGAGTAGATATGGGCCATCAGATCTAGCCCAGGGACCTAATGGCGATCGGATCCAGGAGAAGGTGCATGAGGTTTAACCCTCATATGTGAAGAGGGGAACAAAATGCCTATTTCGACATTTTAGCTACCGAGCGATACAAAGGGAAAGACTCGAGACTCTTGACCCACAAAATCTCGAAAGGATCATGACCATCCAATAGGAGGGCACGTCATGAGCGGTCGAGGTTTCGGGGAAATTCCCGAAAGGAGGAATTCGACATTTCAGCTACCAAGAATGCAAAGGGTAAGAGTTCAGAACTCTTGACCCATGAAATCCCAAAAAGACACAAGCCATCGGATCAGGAGAGGCTATGAGCCATTGATCCCAGTTTGGAGTAGAAGACTGGCGTTTTAGGGTTCGGTACTTCATTATTTTGGATACCGGGAGCTCGAAGGGTTAGGGAGTTGTTGCAGCCGGGATCGCGAAGTCCCGAAACGAGAAAACCCAAAAGAAGGAGGAATAACATCAGGCTACAGAACAGGGTGAGCCATTTCATCATTTTGGGATTCATCTTTTCAGCCATCCCAAGGACAAGAAACCGGGCACTTTGGTGTTGGAAACCTCGAAGTCCCAAAAGCAACGTATTGTAGGAGTGGGGATGTGGTCATACATTTCGGCAGTTCGAGATTCGGCATTTCAGCAATCCTAGGAACAAGAAGTCAGGCACTTGAGATTGAAAGTCTTGAAGTCACAAAATGTGACATACCTTCAGAGTTGGGTTGTGGTCACAGAGGACGCAATCGCATAGACCGGAATTTCGGCATTTCGACATTTCTCAGTTCGGGGAATTGAAGGGTCAAGAAACTCGACATTAGAAGTCCCGAAATTGCGAAACCCAAAATCCCTTTTCGGAAAGGGTCGCAGTCATGTCTAGTGGCCGTGTGGAGGTGAAGACTCACATATGGTGCATTGCTTGTGCCAATGGAGTTTTCGTGAAGGACTTGTGGATAGGATAATTGGGATTCTCATAGGGACTCAAGGGAGTCGCTTCGGCTGGCGGAAGAATTCAAAAATGATCCTAAGACTGGGAGGTCGCGTAGAACCTACTAAGGCAAGTGATGTTGTACCAAGTGGTATCAGAGACACTTTCTGTCTATAGACTGTAGGAAGAGAGAGGCGGAAGAAAAAGAAAAGGCTAGAAGCACTCACGGTTGTAGAGTGACAACAACAGGTTTTCCAAGAGGGTAGACAGAAACAGGAAAATGGTTGTTGAAGGCCATGGATGCAGTGGAAAGAAGAACCACATGCACCAGAGCAAGGTTGAGATGGATAAAGAACTCACTGAGATAAGAGAGAGGATGGAAGAGCTTGCATTTTGAATACAGCAGGATGCAAAATTGTGATGGGTGTATGAATGGCCCATGAAAAAAGGGGTGAAGTGGCCAATGAAGGAGTTGTTGGCCCAAAGGCAGCAGAGTTTGTTGAAGGAATGGCTGAGGTATGTGGAAGACCTTAGGATTGAAGAAGAAGTGGTTCATGTGTATGAACTAGAAGTTGGGAGAAATCTCAGTGATGATGAGGAGAAGAGATCACTGGAAGATCACAAAGACTGTCAAGCGGGCAGTGAGGAATTTTCAATTTGACTAGAAGGCAATAAGAAGAGGCCGCAAGATGATCTCAAAGACTGCTAGGAGGGCAATGAGATGAGATCGTTGGAAGATCTCAGAGACTGCCAAGAGGGCAGAGAGGAAATCCCAAATTGCCATGTGGTCAGGGGAAAAGAAGTGAGATTGTCTGAAAGTATCGGGAGCTCATAAGTGAGTTCATGTTACCAGGGAGTGCTTATGGAGATGGGATTAATTAATCTCATAGAATGCTAGGTGGGCAGCAGAAAAATCCCATCTTGCCAGGTGGGCAAGGGAGAGAAGATGAGACTGACTAAAAGTCTCATGAACTCGGAGGTGGGTTCAAATCAACAAAAGGAGATGATAAAGGAAGATCAGAAGAGAATTATGATGATTGGAGGGAGAAAGGTATTCCTACCATATATCCCAGTTGAGGCCAGCGTGTGTGTTGCTGATGTAGCAACAGAAGAAAGACAACCAGTTGTGACTGTCAAAGAGATAAAGAAGATATTAGAGGGTGCTCAAGCAGAGGAAAAGGAGCATTCAGAAGAATGGCTCGAAATTTTCTTCCAGGAAGCTGAAGGGGAGACAACTGTAGCACTGAAGCTGACAACAAGGAAAGAAGAAGAGTATGCAGCTAAGATGCTCACTCCATTGGAGAAGGAGTTAGAAATGTTGGAGGATTGGTTGAACCATCCAGAGCCAGTAGATTATTTCCATGAGCCGACAGTCACGTAGATGTTAGCAGAGGAGCATTCTGAGGAATCACTCAAAAATTTCAGCCAGACAGCTGAATAGATGATAGTTGCGGTGCAGAGGCATGCAATGGCACATGAAGGAGAATTCCAGTCTGAGGAGCGACTCGGGAAATTTGGACTTGATCCAACACAAGGAGAGGTGAAAGTCAAGATGTCACAGAAAGAATCTGAGTGACAGCTCAGTAATGAGACTGTAGAGCTGGAGTCTGCAACAGAGTAGCCACTCAATGCCACAAATGTAAATAAAGATAGCATCGGAGATCAGGTAGATCTACCCACTGACACAGAGGAAGAAGTGCAGCAGAGACGACTGCATACAAAGAGCCAGCCATGGGAGCAACTGGATGAGGTAATTGAGGAGATCAGAAGGTTGAGGTTGAGGTCAGTAACAAAAAATGCTAGTGAGGGGAAGCTGAGCAGAGGAGAACTTGTAAGAGCAGTAGGGGAGGTGCAGCAGCAACAAGGCAGTGGAGTAGATGGATAGCTCCATAGAACTATTTGGGATCCAGGTGGATTTCAACAGCCATGCTGGGAAGCTCATGAGCAGGAGTTCATGAATTTTTCACAACAGAGGATTATGATGCAGGAGCATCACTCCAAGCCAGCTACGCGCCAGCCAGCCAACACATCAAAGTGTGCATTCGATGGCAGAGAGAGGCACAGCCTTCTCAATTTTCAAATTTTCAAATTGTATTTAATGTTGTAAGGTTGGTAGAGCCAAAAAGCCATGCATATGCGCAGGCTTAGATAAAGGTTGCCTTAAATAGGTTGTAAGGTTGAGATCTAGATCTAATTCATACTAGACAGGCATTCAATATAATTGAATGTAAATTAATGAGAGTAGGTAGCATGGAGGGAAGAGCTCGAGGAGCCCCCTTTTGTAAAAAGATCCTTTGTATCTGTAGGATAGTTAGTAGATAGAGAGGAAGAGTAGAGAATTTTTATAAGGGGAGAAGAGAAAGCCAAGGCTCTGTTGCGGTCCGAGCTCAAAAAAATTGTAATCAAGCATTCTTGATTAATACATGTTGTTTTCCACATGTTTATGAGTTCATGAATGAATATCTTTATGTGTTGATGATATGCTATAGATGTATGTTAGGTATGCATTTGCAGGGATAGACATAAATTACTTTTTGTGAGTTCTTTGATTCCAAGTTTGGGTTCTTTGAGGCTTCATGCAAAAGGTTGCATGACAGAATACTGCGGGTTCTATAAGCCAGTGCAATGTGTGCACTTCTGAATTGTACGGATTCAGACAAAGAGGTTCCAGGAGGGCGCACCTGCTGAATTCAATGATTCAAGGAGAATCCTCAAGGTTTTTGAACACCTTGGAGGTGAAGACTATGCAAAGCAAGGTACAAAGATAACAGAATCATTGAGGGTTCTGTAGAGCTCTGTCAGGAGGGCATCGAGCAAGTGCACGGAGTGAACATGAGGAAATCTGTTTCAAGTTCAAGGAAGATAGAACTACTGAAGGTTCTGTAGAGCTCTGCCAAGAGGGCATTGATCGAGTGCATAGAGTGCACCAGGGAATTTTGTTTTGAGTTCTAAGGAAAGGGAAGTGTCAAGGAGAAGGCACTTACAGGGTTACTGAACACCTTGCAAGCTCAACAAGGAGTGATTGAGCATAAGTTTCCAGAGGGTGCTTATATCCCTTCAAGGAGAGAAAGGGACAATGACATTTAGAGGTTCGACCAGGATAAGCTCAGAACGGATAGCACAGTTGTGTGCAAAAGTTCTGGAAGGAGTGCATCGAGCAAGGAAAATGCAAGGAGTGTGCATGGAGTAAAATTGTGTCAACTTTAGAAGCTCAGGAGGAACAATGTCTTAGTGCACAAAGCAATAGCTGAGAGGTGCAGAAGTCAAGGAACCCTTAGTGCTTTCACAATTGACAAAGCTCAGAAGAGATAGCACATTTGTGTGTAGAGACCCTCCAAGGAGTGTAGAGGTTAGGAGACCCTTGGGGGTTTAGAGTCGACAAAGTTCAGGAGAGGGAACACCTCTGAGACCGCAGGTGAGACCAAGGTTGCAGGGCTCCCAAGAGAAGCATCGAAGACCGAGGCCTTCAAGCATCAGAAATCTTCCAAGGGAAAGGAAGAAGTGTGAGCTCAAGAGGGAACTACAACTATCGTTGATTCAGGCACTAAGGAAAAGATCTGGACTGTTGAATCTACGTCCAAGAATAAAGAGGAGAGCGCACAGGAGAGTAGATCTGGGTCATCAGATCTAGCACAGGGACCCGATAGCCATTGGATCTAGGAGAAGGTGCATGAGGTTTAACCCTCCTATGTGAAGAGGGGAACAAAACACCTATTTCAGCATTTCAGCTACTGAGAGATAGAAAGGGAAAGACTCGGGACTCTTGATCCATGAAATCTTGAAAGGATCATGACCATCCAATAGGATGGCACGTTGCGAGCGGTCGAGGTTTCGAGGAAATTCCCAAAAGGAGGAATTCAGCATTTTGTCTACCGAGAATGCAAAGGGTAAGAGTTTAGAACTCTTGACCCGTGAAATCCCAAAAAGACACAAGCCATCGGATCAGGAGAGGATATGAGCCATTGATCCCAGTTTGGAGTGGAAGACTAGCATTTTAGGGTTTGGTACTTCAGTATTTTGGATACCGGGAGCTCGAAGGGTTAGGGAGTTGTTGCAGCTAGAATGGCGAAGTCCCGAAACATGAAAACCCGAAAGAAGATGGAGGAATAACGTCAGGCTATGGAACAGGGTCAACCATTTTAGAATTTCAGGATTTGGCTTTTCAGCCATCCCGAGGACAAGAAACTGGGCACTTTGGTGTTGGAAACCCTGAAGTCCCGAAAGCAACGTATTTTTGGAGTGGGGTTGTGGTCATACATTTCGGTAGTTCGAGATTCGACATTTTGGCAATCCCGGGGACAAGAAGTCGGGAACTTGACATTGAAATTCTCAAATTCATGAAGCACGACATACCTTTAGAGTTGGTTTGTGGTCACGGAGGATGCAATTTCATAGACCGGAATTTTGGAACTTCTGCATTTCGGAGTTCAGGGAATTGAAGGGTCAAGAAACTCGACATTAGAACTCCCAAAATCATGAAACCTGAAATCCCTTTTCGAAAAGGGTCACAGTCATGTCTGGTGGCCGTGTAGAGGTGAAGACTCATGCCTGGTGCATTGCTTGTGCTGGTGGAGTTTTCATGAAGGACTTGTGGATCGGATTATTCGAATTCTGATAGGGACTCGAGGCAGCTGCTTCGGCTCGAGGAAGAATTCATAAACGATCCTAAGACCAGGAGGTCATGCAGAACCTACTAAGGTAGGGGTTGTTGTACCAAGTGGTATCAAATCCACTTTTTGTCTGTAGACTGCAAGAAGAGGGAGGCATAAGCAAAAGAAAAGGATAGAAGCACTCACAGTTGCAAAGTGATATCAATAGGTTTGCCAGGACGACAGACAGAAACAGGAAAATGGCTACTGAAGGCCATGGATGCATTGGAAAGAAGAACCACATGATGCAGAGAAAGGTTGAGATGGATAAAGAACTCGCTGAGATAAGAGCGAGGATGCAAGAGCTTGCATTTCGAATATAGCAGGATGTAAAATCACGATGGGTGTATGAATGGCCCATGAAAACAAAGGTGAAGTGCCCAGTCAAAGAATTGTTGGCCTGAAGGCAGTGGAGGTTGTTGAAGGAATGGACGAGGTATGTGGAAGACCTTAAGATTGAAGAAGAATTGGTTCATGTATATGAACCAGAAGCTGGGAGAAATCTCAGTGATGATGAGGAGAAGAGATCACTGGAAGATCGCAGAGACTGCCAAGAGGGCAGTGAGGAATTTTCAATTTTCCAGGAAGGCAATAGGAAGAGGTCACAGGATGATCTCAAAGACTGCCAGGAGGGCAGAACAAAAAACTCAGGTTGCCAGGAGGGTAATGAGATGAGATCATTGGAAGATCTCAGAGACTACCAAGAGGGTAGAGAGGAAATACCAAATTGCCAAATGGTCAAGGGAAAAGAAGTGAGATTGTATGAAAGTCTCACTAGGTCATAAGTGAGTTCATGTCACCAGGGACTGCTGATGGAGATGGGATCAATTGATCTCATAGACTGCCAAGTGGGCAGCAGAAAAATCCCATGTCGCCAGGTGGGCAAGGGAGAGAAGATGAGATTGACTTAAAGTCTCATGAACTCGGAGGTGAGTTCAGATCAACAAAAGGAGATGATAAAGGAAGATCAGAAGAGCATTCTGATGATTGGAGGGATAAAGGTATTCCTACCATATATCCCAGTTGAGGCCAACGTGTGTGTTGTCGATACAACAACAACAGAAAGACAACCAGTTGTGACTGTCAAAGAGATAGAGCAGATACTAGAGGGTGCTCAAGCAGAGAAAAAGGAGCATTCAGAAGAATGGATTGAAATTTTCATCCAAGAAGCTGAAGGGGAGACAGATGCAACACTGAAGCTGACAACAAGGAAAGAAGAAGAGTATGTAGCTAAGATGCTCACTCCATGGGAGAAGGAGTTAGAAATGCTAGAGGCTTGGTTGAACCATCCAGGGCCAGTAGATGACTGCCATGAGCCGACAGTCACACAGATGTTAGCAAAGGAGCATTCTGAGGAATCGCTCAGAAATTTCAGTTAGGGAGATGAACAGATGATAACTGTGGTGCAAAGGCATGCAATGGTAGATGAAAGAGAATTCTAGTCTGAGGAGCAGCTCGAGAAAGTTGGACTTGAGCCAACACAAGGAGAGGTGACAGTCAATTTGTCACAGGAAGAAGCTGAGCGACAACTCAGTAATGAGACTCTAGAGCTGGAGTCTGTAGCAGAGTGGCCACTTAGTGCCACAAAGGTAAATAAAGATAGCATGGGAGATCAAATAGATCTACCCACCAACACGGAGGAAGAAGTGCAACAGAGACGATTGCATAAAAAGAGCCATCCATGGGAGCAGTTGGATGAGGTAATTGAGGAGATCAGAAGGATGATGTTGAGGTCAGCAGCAAAAGCTGCCAGCAAGGGGAAGCTGAGCAGAGGAGAACCTGCAAGAGCAGTAGGGGAGGTGCAACAGCAACAAGGCAGTGGAGTAGATGGATAGCTCCAGAGAACTGTTTGGGATCCAGGTGGATTTCAATAGCCATGCTGGAAAGCTCATGAGTAGGAGCTCATGAATTTTTCACAGCTGAGGAGTATGATGTAGGAGCATCACTCCAATCCAGCTACACGCCAGCCAACTTGCACATCAAAGTGCGCATTCGATGGGAGAGAGAGGCACAGCCTTCTCGATTTTCGAATTTTCAAATTGTATTTAATGTTGTAAGGTTGGTAGAGGCAAAAATCCATGCATATGCGCAGGCTTAGATAAAGTTTGCCTTAAATAGGTTGTAAGGTTGAGATCTAGATCTGATTCAGACTAGACAACCATTCAATATAATTGAATGTAAATTAATGAGAGTAGGTAGCATGGAGGGAAGAGCTCGAGGAGCCCCCTTTTGTATAAAGATCCTTTGTATCTATAGGATAGTTAGTCGTTAGAGAGGAAGAGTAGAGAAGTTTTAGAAGGGGAGAAGAGAGAGCCGAGACTCTGTTGTGGTTTGAGCTCGAACACATTGTAATCATGCATTCTTGATTAATACAAACAGAGAAGTTTTTCCTCCATGTTGTTGTCCACATGTTTATGAGTTCATGAATGAATGTCTTTATGCATTGATGATATGTTGTAGATGTATGTTAGGTATGCATTTGCAAGGATAGACATAAATTATTGTCTGTGAGTTCTTTGATTCCATGTTTGCGTTCTTTGAGGCTTCATGCAAAAGGTTGCATGATAGAATACTGTGGGTTCTGTAAGCTAGTGCAATGAGTGCACTTCTAAATTTTGCGGATTCAGACAAATATGTGCCAGGAGGGCGCACCAGCTGAAGTCACTGACTCAAGAAGAATCCTCAAACTTGTTGAACACCTTAGAGGTGAAGACTGTGCAGAGTAAGGTACAGAGATAATAGAATCATTGAGGGTTTTGTAGAGCTTTTCCAGGAGGGCATCGAGTGAGTGCATGAAGTGCACGGGAGGTACTCTGTTTTGAGTTCAAGGAAGACAGAACTACTGAAGGTTCTATGGAGATTTGCCAAGAGGGCATTGAGCGAGTGCATAGAGTGCACCAGGGAATTCTGTTTTGAGTTCTAAGGAAAGGGAAGTGTCAAGGAGAAGGCAATTATAGGGTTATTGAACACCCTACAGGATCAACAAGGAGTGATTGAGATAAGTTTCCATAGGGCGCTTATATCCCTTCAAGGAGAGAAAGGGACAGAGACATTTAGAGGTTCGACCAGAATAAACTCAGGACAGATAGCAGAGTTGTGTGCAGAAGTTCTGCAAGGAGTGCATCGAGCAAGGAAAACACAAGGAGTGTGCACGGAGTGAAATTTTCTCAAGTTCAGAAGCTCAAAAGGAATAGTGTCTTAGTGCATAGAGAAATAGCCAAGAGGTGAAGAAGTCGAGGAACCCTTAGAGGTTTCACAATCAACAAAGCTCAGAAGAGATAGCACATTTGTGTGCAAGGACCCTGCAAGGAGTGCAGAGGTCGGGAGACCCTTGAGGGTTTAGAGTCGAAAAATTTCATGAGAGGGAACACCTCTGAGAATGCAGGTGAGACCAATGTTGTAGGGCTCCCAAGAGAAGCATCGAAGACCGAGGCCTTCAAGCGTCGGAAATCTTCCAACGGAAAGGAAGAAGCATGAGCTCAGGAGGGAGCTACAGCTACCATTGATTCGGGCACTGAGGAAAAGATCTAGACTGTTGAATCTACATTCAGGCAACAAGAGGAGAGCGCACAGGAGAGTATATCTAGGCCGTCAGATCTAGCGCAGGAACCCGATAGCCGTCAGATCCAGGGGAAGGTGTATGAGGTTTAACCCTCGTATGTGAAGAGGGGAACAAAAGGCCTATTTTTGAATTTCCTCTATTGGGAGATACAAAAGGCAAGAGTCGGGACTCTTGACCCATGAAATCCCGAAAGGATCATGTCCGTCCAACAAGAGGGCACGTGGTGAGCGGTCGACGTTTCGTGGAAATTCTCGAAAGGAGGAATTCGGCATTTTGGCTACCGAGAAAGCAAAGGGTAAGAGTTTGAAACTCTTGACCCATGAAATCCTGAAAGGACACAATTCATTGGATCAAGAGAGGCTATGAGCCATTGATCATAGTTTGGAGCAGAAGACTGGTGTTTCGCAGTTCGGTACTTCGGTATTTTGGATACCGGGAGCTCGAAGGGTCAGGGAGTTGTTGCAGCTGGGATCACAAAGTCCCGAAATGTGAAAACCCGAAAGCATATGGAGGAATAACATCAGGCTACGAAACAGGGTCAGCCATTTCGGCATTTCAGGATTCGACTTTTTGGCCATTCCGAGGACACGAAACTGGGCACTTCGGCATTGGAAACCCTAAAGTCCAAAAAGTGACATATTGTTGGAGTGGGGCTATGATCATACATTTCAGCAGTTCAGGATTTGGCATTTCGGCAATCCCGGGGACAAGAAGTCAGGCACTTGACATTGAAAGTCCCAAAGTTGTGAAACGCGACATACCTTTCGAGTTGGGCTGTGGTCACGGAGGACGCAATCGCATAGATTGGAATTTCAGTATTTCGTCATTTCATAGTTCGGGGAATCGAAGGGTCAAGAAACTCAACATCAGAACTCCCAAAATCGTGAAACCCAAAATCCCTTTTCGGAAAGGGTCGTGGTCATGTCTGGTGGCCGTGTGGAGGTGAAGACTCATGCCAGGTGCATTGCTTGTGCTGGTGGAGTTTTCATGAAGGACCTGTGGATTGGATTCTTGGGATTTCAATAGGGACTCGAGGGAGCCGCTTCGGCTCGAGGAAGAATTTGGGAACAATCGTAAGACCGGGAGGTCATGTAGAACCTGCTGAGGCAGGGGGTGTTGCATCAGTATTCACTTCAGAACTTGAAATTTGCAGCAATACAACTTTGGTCCGTACCCTAAACAATGGAATAGGTATCACTCAATTTGTATTTTTGTAGCTTCATCTATAACATTTTTCCTAAGAACGCATGTTTTAGACTTAAATCTGGACCAACAAAAACCCCTAATTTCCTCAGAGAATAAATTTTAGAGTACATAGAATAAAGGTATGAAATTTGTACACATGATACTTCACTATTCCACCTTTGTAATGTAAAAATTTCATAACTTGAAACCATGTTGAAACAAATTTGGAGAGAAAATTCCAATAAGATCTGTTTGAAACTAGTTTCAGGACTAGTCAAAAACCCTAACTTGAACATAATTTATCTCCAAAAATATAATGAACCAATATCTAAAATTTGGACCCAAGTTATCTCTGTATGTCTCGTCTACACCATATAAATTCTAGATCCCAGGACCTTTCATAAGAAAATTTGTAGTGAAACTTCCAAGAAGACTTGTTTTGAAGAAGCCAGTCTCAAGGATTGTCTAACTTTGATATCAAATATTAAGAACCAAATATCAAAATAGCATAAAAAACTCAGAATAATTACTCAATGCCTTGAAAAAGAGAGAAATTCAGATAATAAGCCTCTTCAATGGGGAAACCTCCCTATACATCATATGAACTCACAAATACAAGATGATTCCAAATGAAAAGGTCCTATTGGTATATATAAGAGACTAGGAGGCACAATTACAACTAATGGACCCAAGATGACATAAATAAAATAACAATACTAATGTAATATGCCCCAATTAAGGGCTAATGTGCCACGATTTAGGGCTTAACAAATTCCATCTCCATTTGTAGTATAATGTAATTCCTACAATGTCAATCCACTAGATCCATTATAACTCCATAGTTAAGTGTGCTTCAGCTAGAGTAGGACTGGGATGGGTGACCACCCAAGAAGTCCTAGTGTTTTACATGCCCATGTAATTTTGTAAACTTGGACCAATTTGTCCCACGTGTATCATGGGAATTATTTTCTTCTCACTCTTTCATATACAATAGAGGTGAAGGAGGCCCTTTAAGCATGTAATGGAGTGTGATGTAATGCTTATTTGTGAATGAGTGTAGTTGGCATCTCTTTCTCTTTAGAGATAAGATACCACCATTCTAGCAATTTTGTGTTCTACAATGTATTTCTATTTTATTCATTAATATAATTTGTGTTTTAACTGATCTGGATTGTGCTAAGGATGAAATGAGATATATGAACAAAAATATAGAAAAGAACACATAAATACAGGGAAACCCGACTTCTATTAAAAAAATAAAAAAATATTATAGACACAAACTAGATAGAATGGTACTAGCTTATCTATAAAAATAAAGAGATGTTGGCTATGATTCATTCACAAATAAGCATTACATCACACTCCATTTCATTCTTAAAGGACCTCCTTCACCTCTATTATATATGAGAGAGTGAGAGGAGAATAATTCTCATGATCCATGTGGGATAAATTGGTCTAAGCTTACAAAATTCCATAGGCATGTAAAACACTAGGACTTCTTGGGAAATCACCCATCCCAATACAAATCTATCCCAAGCATGCTTAACTACAACATTCTAGTGGAATTTATTGCATTAAAGTTGTAGACATTTGTAATGTACCCAACCACCCATAGGTCGGGATATGCCACTTAATCTGATTGCAACACACCCAGCCACCCGCAGATGAGGCACTCTACAGTCCAGGGACTCAGTTCTCTGATCTTATCTCGAAAAAAAAGTACTTCTCAACAATGTTAGAATCATGCACACCACATGCATAAGACAAGCTCCAGGCTACAACATAAAGAAGTAAGAAACATGTCATACACAACAAATAATCAGTAGACAAGCCCATTAAAAATACATATATCAGAGATAATTAAATACACAATGGAATAAAATTATAAAAAAACCATAGAGATCACTTATCTTTCAAGGAAACATTCACCAATTGGTTGCATACCAAGGACGTTCCTCCCAACCATAGACATTGTTGTTCTTTTACTCTCAACAATAGGTCACCCTCGAGCCAAGTCTATGAATCCACAAGGACGAGTCCTAGGCCAAATCTAAAACACACAACATGTGGCTAACTAGCTCTTATGTTTCCCAACCACACAACAAAACCTGAAGTTTCAGCTCTCTTTCCCCCTTAGCTTGCACCACCCAAAGAAACAAACACCCTTCTCTGCCATGCAGTCCCTCAGGTTGTCCCATTTCTCTCCAAGGCTCCAGGCCTACTGGTCAGGAAATATCCCTACTGGAACTCCAAGGGTTCTTAGTTGTGGATAGTTCAATCTGAAATATCATCAGTCTCATAACTAACAAGCCTCTCAGCACTCAAGCTATAACAGGCCTTTCAACACTCACAAAAATCTAAGTACACCATCTCTCTTCTACCCATCCTGTACAACCCCAAGAGAATGGACCCCCTTCTCTGCCATGTAGTCCCTTAAGCTATCCATATCCTTTTAAAGCTCCAGTTCTTCTATTTAAGAATATCCATGTTAGTACACTCAGGACTTGTAGTTGTGGATAGTTATATCTGAATTGCCATCAAGATCATGCACACAAGCATCCATTCCTTCCTGGAATGATCAATAATTATTACATCCATTCATCAATGGCTCTCCTCTTCCTACCATTTGTTTCCATACTCATCCCAAGAGCATATGAAATAGCAACAGTAAGTGAAGAGGAAAGAAGAAAAAGGGAACAAAATGAACCAAGGAAAGAAGACGAAATAGACCCAAAACAACCCCCAAGGGATGTTTAAATCACATGAAGACAAGAGCCACATGGCCTCCCTCCCAAGAAGCTCATGTAACCCCTTTTTCTCCATAAAATCAATTGTGGGTAAATAAAATAATAATATAAATACTTAGCCCCTCAAGCCCCCTCTCTCGTGGAATCATATCCCCCTATCTCCTTTTTCCTTGTCCGTGTTGCAACCAACAGTGTATTTTATTAAAGTATATGAAGTATTACATTTCCTAGGCACTCTAGCCCCTTTTCAACTTTACCATCTCACCAGTCTAAGTCATATTTACATAATACATTATATTTCATAAGGGTTAGAATGAGGATGTTACATACCCCTCCCATTATTTTGGCACTGTCCTCAGTGCATAACACCATTCCAATGTTATTAACATTACAAATCCAGGCCCTCTGGCCTTAATCCACACAAGATATCTAGCCCAATCTTATATACATAGGCACTCTGGCCTAAAATTAAACATGTATACATAGGCATTCTGACCCAAAAAATGTATAATGATCTTCAAAATTTATATTTCTGGAAGCAGTTCCAACCAAAAAGATCTCCTTCCCTCTTAGCCCTACACAACCCAAAGAAATGAACCCCTTTCTCTTCTAGGCACTTCCTCAAGATATTCCACTTCTCTCCAAGGCTTCAATTCACTTGGCCAGGAAGTTTCAGAGTTGTGACTTGTAGAACTTCAGTTGCAACAAGTCCATTGGACTTTCTTCATTCTATGCTTTTGTCATTCAACTGATCCAACATCACCTTCTTCTTTTCCCTCATAGTCTGGTACTTTTCTAGATTCTCAACATTCATCATTTTCCTATAACATTTCAAATTAGCGAACATTTCAGTTCACAATTTGTGCATAAAATTCTCATTCTTTCTCATAATTTAAGAGTAAAATTTCATAATCCAATACAACACTTATATGTGCGGTTCATGGATCTGCATCCATATGGTTGTCTCGTTAACTTGGCTCACTGTTTTTCTTTGACATACCCATTGTGTGCATGACCCCAATTAATATCTATCAAAGTATCATCTTGCTTATGGTCACTCACCTTCCAGGCCCAGGCTCAGGCATCCCCTTCTCTACTATACAGTCCCTCAAGCAATCCATCTTGCCTGACCAAGGCTTTCTTGCACAAGAATATTTCTAGAGACTTTATCAAGTCTTATAGCAGAGGCAACTCTTTGGTGTGTGTTACCAAAACACAACATATTATAGTGTGATCATGGCTTACGACAGGGTCCTAATGTCCTAGCAATAGCCTTTTCCATGCCTTCCATCTTTCATATCCAACTTCTCATATGTATTATACACATACAGTCATCATGAGATATCATTATAACCATTTCCAATCATAAATGTCAAATTTGTTTTATAGAGGAAAACAAATTTTCCAAGCATGAGATTTATGCTCATAATGGTTGGCTCTGCAGCTATAAATATCAGTCTTCCTTATGGTCTTACATCCCTTCTATATCCAATACCATTCTACCTACAACTTCTTCAATTTTCATTCATCCAAAACAATTTGTCAGTAGTTATCAAATCATAATTCCCAAAACTGATTTATATAGGAAAGATAAAACTTCTAGACATGAGATTTTGGTCATAATAATTTGGCTCTTTGTAGCAATAGGAATTGGTATTCTTTGTGGGATTACAACACTGCCATATCCAAGACCCTTTCCTCCTGCAATTTCAACATTCTTCAACCAAAAAAATTGTCAATATCTCAGGTACATGCTATATATATATATATATATATATATATATATATATATATATATATTCATGGAAACAAGTGATCTCAGAATTGTTTGCTACTACAATTCAATCACTTCTATTAATCCAAATATCAATTGGAATGAAATCATCATTACATACACAAGTATTATCAGCCAATATTTTCTTTCTTCTATCGAGAAATATTTTTATCACTTTGTCCCCTCAACAAAGATTTCATGTAATTTATCATTCTCTAACTTAATTGACCTACAACTTTCTTGTTGTAATATCTAACAGTTCCTGAAGTGTTTTCAACTTCATGAGTTAGCAATAGTCACATTATTTTAGTTGTTAGCATAATCACTTCTATGTTATATAATATATTTATGCATTCACCAAAGTGTATTCAATAATCCCACTTGTGACATTTTTTATAGCTCCAAAACTAATCTTGAAACTGTCAAAACAACAATCCAATCACCTTCAAATACTATTACTATTAAATATAATGCATCTATCCATCATTATGTATTGTTAGCACCACAGGATTTTCATAATGAAGCAATTTATTACTAACTAAAATAACAATCAATGTCACAATACCCATGGCCACATATACATAATGAATCCATGCATTGACTACATAATACCACATAACTATGTCATGCATTCCACCATGATGAGTTGGAAGGTCTAGCCAATGAATCAACACATCATCCACACACTTCCTACTACTTGCCTAACTATTTGGATTGTTGTAGGAAAATCTCCCTGCGGACAGGTAGATCGCCTCTAAGAGATTGACCTTAACTCTAAACAGAAAATTCTTAACATGGACCCTGACTTCCTTTCAAATCTATCTAAACTAACACATGAGAAGGAAGGATGACAGAAGTACCTTTTATCGACGTTTGTCCCTGCACACTCCGAGTTGCACTCCAATCCTTTTCTCCTCGCTGAGTTCTGTGGATAAAACAAGATACGACCGCTTCCTACTCTATTGATATTAGCTTGAAAATAGATCTATCAATAAATGATAAGTTCATGTGACATTAGACACAAACTAGAAAGAAACAGGCCAAGCATGTCATATTGATGAGAATAACGACAGCAGTACTTACAATCGTAGATGCGAATGTGACAGCTTCGTCAAGTCCTCTTCGTCTAACCCTTGCCTAAAAGATCCACGACCTGGATAACAGCAACTTCACTGATCACTCTCCTTCGGCTGACTGTGAGTTTCCTCCAAGATCATAAGTTTCATAATTCAATTATTCCCCCCTTTCCACCATCAAGTTTATATAGGTTAAGAGGAGCTTAACCTCTTGAGTTATCTTTAGAACAAGTTGGGAACCTTCTCCTTAGATCAGGGTTCTCTTGATGAAACCAAGAATTCGAGCACAACTACCTCCTAATCTCAAAAGATCATCTCCTTATTCTCCTCAACGGGCCAACTACTGCCTCAGATTAGGCAGCGCTCCCTTAGAAGGGGCATCAGAGCGCTGTAGCACTCCCTGGTCATCTTTAGGGGAGCACCAGCGCCTTCAAGATGAGCAGCGCTCCTTCAGATGGGGCTAGGGAGCGTTATAATGCTCCCTAAAGCCTTGTGGGGGAGCACTAGCGCTTCTAGGGATGGAATAGGGGAGCGCTCCTCCTCAAAACCTTTGTTTCAGGGATCCCTTCAGGTGTCAAGAGTTATTTGACTTCAGTAAACCAGTTCTCTTTCTTCAAATCAAGTATATGAGATGTTATAAGTGTCTCCTTAGTGTCGTTGACATGGCAGTATGTCTGAACATCATTTGCGACACTTGTGACCAACTTGCGACACTTGCGAAAGTTGTAAGGAAGATGTGACACTTGCAACAATTGAGAGGGACATGTGACACTTATCCAGCTGAGTAATTTTGCCGTGTAACAGAATGCCCCCCAAAGTATGAAGTTAGAAGATGCCAACTGATAACTGAAATACTTTGTAGATGTCCAAGAAAGGGTATAGACTCGGAGAACCTGACAAAAGCTGCACAAACAACATCCAACAAGTATCATGACATATTTCAAAACCCAAGGCAGGCATACCTATGCTTGGGTGATCAAGACTTGGCAGGATATGGCCGCCATAAAATACACTGTGGATCCATATTTGTATTGGTAAAAAGGTATAGCCACTGAAAATACACTATGGATCTATACACTAATGACATGAATTGATCATAGCCACGAAGAATACACAGTGGATCTACGAAATGACAAGACATAGCCACGACCAATACAAAGTGGATCTATGTTACAATGTATGTGTTCTTTGTCCAATGGAAATTCCTTCGCAGCCTGGGCAAAGCATATATCAAAGTGATCACTCAACCCAGGGTCTTCTTACCAATCCCAGTATGGCACGGATCTGACCATGCAAATAGATGTCTTGACGTTGAACATGGAAGAAGCCACTTGATTACTGGTCAATGGTGTGGACCGTTAACAAGTGCGAGGGAGATCACCATTAATGTCAATGATTCCCAAGGTACCCTAGTACATTCTAGCGAATGTGAATAGATGAGCTGAGGTTGAACACCCATGGAATCATTTGATTAGAGGCCAATGATGTAAACCTACTGTCGAATGTGAGGAGGCCTGCCATTGAGGCATGCAGGTCCCAAAGTACTATTTGGTTTCTAAGTCTAATTCCATGATAATGTGTTGGAGTCGATAGGAATAGACTCGTCGAGGGAGGGCCTTGATGTATCCCTCATCAACGACACGAAACGAACATGGAGATGTGATAGCTAGATCAAATGGACATAGACTGACATGGGTCTTGAGGCAAGATACTTGGAATGGATGACTCTCGAGGTGGATACTTCCCTTGAACACTGAGGCACAACAGCGAAACATGACATGGAGCAACACTATGCAATGGATGCGGTGACTTGCGTCAGGTGAACCAAATGATTGAAAGGAACTCAAAGGATTGGATCAATGCATAGGTTCAACGGATTATGATATATGCAAATGACAAAGTGCTTTGTTCAAAGGCGACTCTAAGAAGTGCTGGGTGATGTTCTCAAGAGACTGCTTGGCTTGCTCCTTTCAATTTTTCCCCCATCTAGATAGATGAGTACCTATTTTTTATTTAATGAGCTCGAGGAGGATAACACATGCTCGATATAACTCACCTTCAGTAAGTTCCTCTTCCTTTGTTTAACGAACCGGAAGAAGTAAGGGTTCAGTCCCATATGGGCTTGTCGATGTGTTCTTTAACGAGTCCAAAGATAGAAAACTTGAAGGTTTTTCGGGATTTATAGAGTTTGGAAAAACACTTAAAAGAGAACTCTCTCAGTTCCTTTTTCGTACAGTAGTCCAACGAGACCGAAAAAGGGTTAAACTATCGCCCGAAGGATGCCCTTTCTGACCTTTTAACAAGTGTGAAAGGAAGCAAGGTCACTCGACAATCTTTTCATATTTAGAGAGTCTGAAAAGGGTTTAAAGGAGACTCCAGGGGGGTTCCTTTTTCGTATGTTCGTATCCGTATGGGTCCGAAAAAGAGATAAAAGTTTACCCGGTTACGTTCTCATATTGTCAAGCTCGAGAACGAACTAAGACTATGCTCACAAATGCGTCAAGGTGAATAACCGATTAGGACTGCCAGGAAACCTGCGATGCCAAAGCTACAAACTAGAGTTTAGTGAAGCCATCATATCATTAGAGAAACCCAAAAATGACCATACCTTATACAAACTGAAATTTTATAAATAACAATTGATTTGAAAACTCATTTACCATTTCGTTTTGCAAGGATTTTTGGAGTAGTGGAGAATCTCATTTTGAAGCAAATATTGTTTTTCTCGCTGCTGGAGCTACGATTGATCATTTTGCTCACTGTTCGAACCAGGTAGGTGTCCATTATTTGCTCTTTCAATTGCATGGTCTTAAATTTATTTTCATAGCATTATTTGTTTCAAAACACAAAGCCCTAAGTCGCCCCACTTGGAACCAAATTGGCCTCTTTTAAAAATTAATGCAAAAGGGGGATTATTTTACAAAAAATGATTTAGAGAAGGGTGATTAGGATGTCTACACCCTTGTGATCGATTAGACAGGTCATTTTTAATAAAAGAACTCATAAAAAATCTCCCCAAATGCCCACGCAGCCCCCAAGGTCGTTTTTCATTTTTAAAACATTTTTATCATGATTTGACAAATGTTAAAGGGTGTGGTGGTTAAAAAGAGAGAGTGGCTACTTTTAGATGATGTGGGCATCTTATTTCATGTTTTAAAATGCTTTTTGAAAATCGCCGAAATTGCCAAAATGTGGGAATAACGAAATTCTTGATCTTTGTTTTGTAGGTAACTTCGACAATCATGATTGAATGGAAAGAAAGGGAACATGAGATGGATGATTTAGCCACTCTACGGAGTCCTCGTACGTAGGCCGCTTTGTGAGCTTGTGGCTTGCTCAAGTTCTTCAAGTTGCAAAAAATGAAGAGAGAGATGTTATTGCTTGAGCATGTGATCGGCCTTTGGGATGTTGCGGAACAGGGATTCTGTATCGGCACACAACTTCTAACCATTGAGTTGGAGGATGTGTACTTCTTGACCGGCCTCTCGAAAAGAGGGGTCCCCATCTATTTCACTGGGCAGAGGGCATTACCTGAACAAGTGGACGTGTATCTGGCACGCCACTACATCCCGGGAGCAAGGTTGGTAGGGGACAGGATCCCTATCAAGGATATTCGAGATTTGCCACTACGATCTATCTTATTTTCTATCACCAGTGTGACAGGCAGCACTAGTGCTCATCTGGCATTGAGATCACAGGTGGCCTATGGTGTTTAGTGTTTGGAACCAACAATGTTCAACTAGAGTGCAACATTCCTTCAGAATGTGAAGGAACAGATCTCACGGTGCAAGACTTGTCAGAAGCAGTTCGGCTATGGCTCATTTTTGGTCTCATTTTTCCTAGAGCACATCCCTCAGATGCAGCCTCAGATAGCACTGGCGGTACGACCAGTGGATGAACCTAGGATGGAAAGGTGGACTACTCTGTCCCCAAGGCTAGTTTCGGAGTTAGAGTTCCGTTTCACTGGCGATTTCTTTGCCTGGCTGAGGCGGCAGTACCTCTGGATAGAGGACTTCCCTTATGCTGATGTAGACTTCCGTGGGAGTATGGACTTGATTTTTCCCGCGGGGGAAGACTAGGATGAGTCAGGTAAGAGACTAAGCCATACCTTGTCTAGTTTTCATTTTTTATGTTTTTGATGTATATATATCTATATATATATTTATTTTTTTGGGGGGTATGTAAAAGAGTTCTAACAGATGTATTGTTTTCAACGTGCAGACAAGGGAGCAGTGTGCCTGGCTGATATACCAGTACCAGGGCGTCATGGAGGCATCCCAATTGCAGCAGATCCGGTAGTACCAGCAGTAGGTCTCCGAGAGGTTGAGAGGAACCTCCAAGGCCTTACGATGGGTATCCCTCCTCTGCGGAGGGGGGAAGTGCCTTTACATTTGCAGAGGCACACCGTAGGGGTACCAGAGAATATTAATTCTCTTTTGAGGCACGTAGTGCTCGCAGTAGTGTGTTACTCACAGCATAACGTAGCGCGGCGAGATTAGAGTCTCTCCCGTGATCATGTTTTTTGTATGCCTTGTCAGGCGACGTTGTATGGGTGAACAGACCCAATATTTTGCTCTTCTACATACTTTTTGATGTAATGCAAACATTTTAGTCACGCCATATATATATATATATATATACAGTTCCGAGTTTTTATGATGCCAGTGATTTGTACATGATGATGTCTGTGATGTGTTTTAATTTACATGTAATGTACAGTTTTGCTTTCCTTGAATCTTATATGTGGGCAAGATACCGATCCATGATATAATTAGCTAATGCATCCGAAACACTATTAAGTTCTCTCGAAATGTGTCTATATTCGATGTAATCAAACATTCATTCGAGATGATGAACTTGCAAGTGTAGGCGTAGCAGGATAGGACTATGGATAGCGTAGATGCAGTTGAGTTGAAAAACCACCAGTTGGGAATCTAAGTAAATAATGATGCGAGAGATACCTAGAGAGGAAGCTTGGGTCAACAGTCCGATGACGGCATGATATTCTGCCATATTGTTGGTTGCTGGTCCTAAACAAATTCCTCTTGAACTCACTAGCTGGTCAAAATGGTAAATAAACCAAGCTGCCGAAGCAATGTTCCGGGTATGTCGGCTAGCGCCATCCATGAACCCAAAAAAGATAGGAAAGGAAGACATCATCTGTGCATGAAAACAAAAGCACAGTCATGAGTGGCAATGGTAAAGACTCGGGCACGCGAAATAAATAGACACACCAAAACTAAATACAATAATGTGCAAAGTACAAATGCTAGGTGATCTAGGCATAGTACTTATTAGAGTAAAGCCTGTTTCGGGGCTCTCCTAGGAAAATTCCATCATGATCAACTAATTCGTAGGCACCTTTATGTAGGACATGCTTCACGATGTAAGGACCGTGCCACATGGGTTCTAACTTTCCTGTCCCCAATTTATCATGAGCTTGGTCGTAAACAAGGACTAAGTCTCCTTCCGTGAAAGTCCGAGGGTGGACGGATTTGTCATATTGACTTTTAATTTGTCTTTGATGTGCCTCATTGGTGAGAGCAGCATCGCAACACGTTTCGTCCGGTTTGGATAGATACAAAAATTGTTCTTCTTCAGCAGAAGTATGAGGCAGGAGTTCTACTTTTAGTTTGAGTGATGGAATCTCACACTCGATTGGTAGGACGGCTTCAATGCCATAGACCAACTGGAAAGGAGTGAATCCATTNGATGGAATCTCACACTCGATTGGTAGGACGGATTCAATGCCATAGACCAACTGGAAAGGAGTGAATCCATTTGAATTTTTCGTAGAGGTGCGATAGGCCCAGAGAGCGGAGAACAGTTGTAGATTCCACGATGTCTTGTTTTCCCCTACCATGCGTTGGATCATGGTTTTTAGGACTTTGTTGATAGCCTCAACTTGTCCGTTCGCCTGAGGGTAGTAAGGGGATGAATTTTCATGGCTAAAACCCAATTTTACATGTAACTCGCTCATCATCTAGTTTTGGAAGTGTGCACCATGGTCAGTGACAATGGCACGTGGTACACCAAAAAGAGTTATGATGTGGTTGAACAGAAATAGAGCTACCATACGGCCATCATTCAGGAAGGTAGGCATAGCCTCAAACCATTTGGTGAAGTAGTCGATGGCAACGATGATGTAACCGTGCCCCCTGGCTGAGGTAGGCTTACACTGCATGAAATCAATGACTCATTTGGAAAAGGGGCCGATGGCGGTAATAGGGTGTAGCGCCATGGGGTGGGTCCAAGACTTCTTATTAAAGATTTGGGAGGGTGGGCATTTCTTGATAGCCTTGATACAATCTTTGAAAATCGAGGGCCAAAAGTAGTCGGCACGTAGGATCTTTTGGGCTGTGGCCATTCCGAAAAGGTGACCGCCATAGGTGCCAAGGTGACAATCGTTCAAGACGCATTCAGCCTCCTCATGAATCAAACATCGTCGAAGGATGGTGTCGATGCCACCGCAATACAAAGTGTCACCGAGGATGATATAACGGCGAGAATGGTGACGAATGCGTCGTCTCTCTTCGCGAGAGATGTGGGGCTGAAAACATTGTGTTTGAAGGTAGAGGAGAATGTCTCCGTACCAAGGATCAGAGGTGCTAATGAGGAAGAGAGATTCATTGAGAAGAAAATCTCTAGGTTCGATGTTTTCATCGACACGAGGGAGAGCACAGATGAGCTCGGCAAACACCAGGGATTTTTTGGCTTTAGCCTTCATAAACTCAAGATCGAATTCTTGAAGAATAACGATCCATTTCGAATATTTTCCCCCAAGTACTTGGCGTGTCAGGATGTGGTACATGGGGTTGGAGTCTGCGATTACCATGGTGGTGCGTAATAAGATGTAGTGACAGAATCTTTGGACAGGGATGACGACTGCCAGAGCCAGTTTCTCAACATGTGAATATCTAAGTTCGGGTCCAGATAAACTCTTGCTCAGATAATAAATCACATGTTCTTCACCATTGGAATCTTCTTGGACTAACACCATTGCCATGGTGGAAGTAGAAGCGGCCAAGTAAAGGATATAATCCTTTGTGTATTCAGGGGGATGTAACAAAGGTGCATGGGTCAAAGGGTGCTTGAGAGCGTCGAATGACCGTTGAGCGGCGTCATCCCAGATGAAAGGGACGATCTTTTTTAGTAACCGCATAAATTCTTTAGTGATCTCGGCATAATTGCAGATGAAACGGCGAAGAAAGTTTGCTTTGACTTGCAAACTTTGGAGTTGGGTTAAATTGTTAGGTGGAGGTAAGGCTAAGATGGCCTTGATCTTTAAGGGATCCACCCTGATCCCATCTATGGAGACAATGAAACCAAGGATTCGACCGAATTCGACAGTGAAAATGCATTTGTGTGGGTTCAGACAAATACGGTAGAACCTACATCGCAGAAAAATCGCTCGTAAATGATCAATGTGATCGAATCGATTTAATGAATGTGCGGGTAAATCGTCGAGATACGGTTCTGCAATATGTTTGATGTCATGAAAAGCGTACGACATGGCTCACTGGAAAGTGGCTCCAACATTTTTAAGGCCAAAAGGTAGCTTTCGGTAAGCGAAAGTTCCCCAAGGGAAGATGAACGTTGTCTTGTGTTGATCTGTAGGCAAGATTTCAATCTGGTTATATCCAGAAAAGCCATCCATGAAAGAAAAGATGACGCCTCCTGCGCAATTATCGATGATTTGATCGATGAAGGGTGTAGGGTAATTGTCCTTAGGACGATCTTTGTTGAGGTCTCGATAGTCAACGCAAACACGGATGGTCCCTTATTTCTTAGCAACCGGAACAAGGTTGGAGACCCATTCGGTTAAAGGGACGGGATATATAAAGCCAGATTTTAGAAGTTTTTCAACGTCTTCCTTTATAGCTGCAATTTTCTTGGGATGAAACGGGTGAAGCTTTTGCCGAACCAGTTCTGCATCAAGGTAAGTTTTGATTTTGTGTATGACGATTGAAGGGTCGATCCCTGGAATTTCCTCGTAACTCCATGCGAAGACATCACGGAATTCCTTGAATAAAGCGGTATAAGAAACCACTTCGTCGGGTGTGCAATTAGCACAAAGGTTGATGTTTTCCACGACACCTTCTTTGATTGAAATGTCAATCGTAACCGTGGTAGAGATGTTACCCATGCTCCCCTCAGAGAGAGTATCTTGTGTGAGGATAGGAGATTGTGGAGCTTCGGTAACATCGGGAGGGAAGATAGATCGTATGTCTTGGATTTCTTCCAAAGGTGGAAGAAAAGAGGATCGGTGGTGGTTGTCATCCCAGGGTAGATCGTTAATGTTAATCATTTCCATGATATATTCATCCGAAGGAAAATTTTGGGAAATGTAATCAACAGCGGATGATAGGGAATCTAACCACGACGACACCGAATAAGTATCGGGTGCCAATGAATGTGAATTTTTTGAAGAGGGAGAGGCAGATTGAATGGCTATGTATGCGGCCTTAGCTGGGATCAGTGGCATTGTGTCCCCGAGCGAATCGAATTCGAAAGCTAGAAGCTTTCAATAAGCCAACACCAACGCTTTCATACGTAACTGGGTGGTCTCCCAGAAAGGGAATGTTGTTGGTAGCAGGGATGCGAGCGTCGGGTGTGCAAAAATCGAGCTGATCGATGGTAACAATTTTTCCTTGATGGGGGAATTATGCACATCGAAACACCGATGACACGATGGCGGTCATCGCGTAGAACCAACTTCTTCCAAGTAATAGGTTATAATCGAGGGGGGCATCGACCACCTCGACGTCAACAGTAACAGTTTTTCCGCCCAGCTGGATGGCTAAGGATTGTAATAATCTGTGAGGATGGAAACCTCATCCATAGAATGCACGTAACATGGTAGTGGATTTGTTAAGGGCAGGTGATTTCAAACCTTTCCAACAGGCTAGAGACATGACACAGGTGGAGGCTCCCTCATCCAGGATAGTCCGGTGGATTTGTTGATTGTGAACAACCACATCGATTTGGAAAGCTAGCTGGTGGGAGAGTCGTGGTTGATGATCGTTCAGATTAAACGTGATGTAATTTGATGACTCTGGATCGAAAGCGCCAATAGCGGCTAAGAGCGTTCTACGTTGGTTGGGACAATGTTGTAGAACTTCCAAGGCGGACATGGCACACGGGGCTTGGGCCAAATCTTCTATGATATTGTAGTTTTGGGTGGCCCGTGAATTAGGATTGAATGTATATTTCTGTATGGTGCTCTTAAGAGGGTGTAGGATGGAGTCAAAAGAAGGTTTCTCAATCAGAAGTGGCCCGGATGGAGGGCTAATAGATGGAGGATTGACGGAGGATGGTAACGGGTCTGATGTAGAACCGTTAGCAATCTTCGACTTATCAGGTTTAACTGGTGTGTCATATGTCACAGAGTGAGTTGTTAGATTAACTCTGTTAAACATGTAAATGTGGGAACTTGTCGAGGCCTCATCGTGGGGTTGGTTGGAGTTTCCCCCCGTCGTGGGGGTTTGTGCAACCAACAATTGTTGTTGCTGAAAAGGCTGAGTGAGCACAGAAGGTTGTGAATTTCCTTTGAAAAGTTTGGTCACTTCATCGCGATGTGGACAGCCTCGAGTGTAGTGATCATCACCACAAATGAGACATGGGAATTTTGGTTTTCGCTATGGTTGTTTTCCAGCAGTACGGGTTTGTGGTTGGGTCTTGGGTTGCTCATTGTTGTTGTTCTTCTTTGGTTTGTTTCTCGCTTTCTTCTTGCCCTCGAGTTGTTGTGAAGGGGTTGATTGGACCGCATTCACATCAGATACCTGAGTTTGGGGTGGGGTAGAAGAGGGTGCAGTCGAACTGGGAGCAGCCGTGGGAGCGGGCCGCTGGATTGTTCCAGTAGACTGGGTAGTAGATTGAGTTTTGAAGGAGCCAATAACTCCATCCACATGCGAAGCAGTCGATGGTTTGGATGGATCGTTAGTGGCACGGGTAGCGTTTGGTATCAACTCATATAGAGTACTGGATTGAGAATAGACTAAGTCTAGGTACTGAGCTCGAGTGATGGCTTCTTCCTCGGTGACTACACCACCCATGGGAACATCACGAGCAATATGGGGTAATAGTGATTTCGTGAACCATTCTGCTAATAATTGGTCAGGGATGACCGCTTTGATTAGCCTTCGTCGTCATCTCCATTCATGGATATGATCGGAGATATGTATGGAAGTTGTCTGACGAAGAGAGGTTAATAGTTCAGTGCCCGTCTCGTATCGAATGGGTAGTTGAAAATGTGTGGGAAGGAGATGGCGAGAGAGTTGAAATCGTGAAAGGATGCACGTGGTAATTCAATATAACATTTCGCAGCGAAACCTGTAAGTGTTCATTGGAAAAGGTGAAAACGAATCGAATCATCCATGAGGGAGTTGGATGAACACCACAAATGGAAGGTCATCACGTGGTTGTTCGGGTCTTCTCCAGGCTTTCCGTCGAATTTTGGGATATCAGAAGGAAGTTTAGCTGGAATAGCTGGCCAAACCGGAGAATGATAAATGGGATCATTCATTAACCGCGACAAGTCTGGAAGGTCCAGAGTGGCTAGAAAAGGTAGTTGTCGGTTAACCTGTGGGTAATGCTGGTGTGGCAGAGGGACACCAGTGGGGCCCAATACCGGGTTATGTGGATAATTATAACTCATGGGCCCTCTCATGTGAGGTTGGTTTTGACCAAGGTACATAGGATTTGAGATGTTTTGAGAAGTGTTTGTGAGCGGAGGATAACCGGATGGGTTTTGTGGATTGTAGGGTGGGTTTGGCATTTGTCCATAAGGGGGTGGTTGCGGAGTCTGGACACTTTGTCCCATGGAGGTATGTGGGTTTCCTTGAAAAGGGACACTCCATGGATTGGATGCGGTGAACATGTTTTGTCCTTGTGGTTGATGGTGTACTCCGGATTGAGGTTGCCCCCCAGCATGAGGGTACCCCCCGAATGGAATTTGTCCTCTGGTGGGAGGATGCCCCCCAGCATTAGGGTTCCCTCTGAATGGAATTTGTCCTCCGGAGGGAGGATGCCCCCCAGTTTGAGGTAGATTTTCCGGGATCTTAAATCCACATGTCAATGACTGACTGGTGCCACCGATTGGGTTAGGACCACCAAGGCCAGTCCCTCCGGGTTGTTGGATAGGTATGGAACTTCCCGGTATAATTTGGGTAGTGGTTTGGGCAGTGGTGGTAGCAAAAGCATTCAGTGCCCTGAATCCAAAAGGGAGTGTAGGTCTTGGTGTTATAGGTGTGCCAATCGGGGCTTGATTAACTACCGCGTTACCAGCAAGGATGGTCAGAATGTGTAGGGCCATTGTCAAATGGGCCGTTTGGAGGGGAATAATAGACCTTGGGCCAACGGATGGTATGTTCGGACCAACGGTTGGTGTGGCTGTATAAGTGGTAGTACCGGTGAAGTGATTTGGGGGTACAGTGTAGGAAAAAGGTGCAACAGCACCTTCTCCTATCCCGTAAAGATCTCGCACCAAGCGTGGTGGACTCCGACCGATGTCCGCAGTCCAAAAAGGGTCACAGGCTAAAGGTTTTTGAGAAGATCCGACTGGAATGTCGGTAGGATTGATGACAACAAATTCTCCAATAGAATTTAGGTGGAGGATCTGTTGTTCATATCCCTCTGGAATGCAATAAGATTCTGGAGATTCTAAGACAATTCAAAAATTCTCCAAAGGAATGGGAACTTCTTCCTGGGAAGTTGTGGTATTATGAACCTCGCTCTGTTGAGGGGATTCCTCTGTAGAATGAGGGGGTAAAGGGGTATTTCCTTCCATATTTTCTAGAGGGAGTCCTTGTAACCTCCGTGAACGGTGTGGAGGGTCGATGTTGGATGCAAAGAGTCAGTGAAAGAAATCTATGGCCAACTAACGAAAAGAAACAACACATGCTAAAACAATCCAAGAATCACAACCAAGCAAACAGGACCTTCTTTTGATGATTGTACTAGTTGGTGATAAAATCCAATGTCACGTGATCAAGTCCAGAAGGGGTGGGGATAGGGTGGAACAGTTACAATGGCGACCTGCTTAACGGACTTACGCCTTGGTGCAAGCTTCCACGCAGTAATTGTGGATTTACCCTCCAAGGAGCCCGAGTGATTTTGACCAATGTCTGCTCCAGGTACAGTGAGACTTCCCGTCACTGTCACCTTATGTAAGACCCTAAATATTATGGCCACTAAGGTTACCAATTCGTAGTCAGCCCCTGGGCGGGAACAGTCGACAGTCCGATCCGAACGTACGGGCAGGGTATCAAGCCCGAAATCAACTAAAAGGCNTAATTGTGGATTTACCTCAAAGTGATCCCCATAATACGATCCAACCACCACAATCAGTTAAACCACGGAGGGTTAGTCCCCGTAGCTCACCCGAATGCGACCTCGTGCGTAACCCCTGTGTGAGAGGGGGATCCCAAGCAGACTTATACGATAACTAGATTTACTCTCCCTAACTCAGGATGCTATTGTTTGTTTTTGGAAACTTTGGAGAGTTATGCTCACAGCCCTAATCCAAAGTACTAGGCCTATTCTACTATTGGTGGAGGATCCTAGAAAAGAAAAAGTTCTAGATAACTTTTAATTTGGCGTTGATTTTAATAGCTATTCTTTACGCAAAGGGGTGCATGGAAGTGAAACAAATGGAATTAGGACTCTGACCCAAAGAATGCACCGAATATGATAAGCAGTCATTTTCTTTCAATGAATATCTATCTAAGGGAGGGAGAAAGTTCTTTCACTAACAAAGCACGAATAATGAATGCCCTCAAATAATTTTTCCTCAATCAAATCCTGATGTAATGCAAAAACTTTTAAATGCCTTCTAATATGCACAATCAATCATAAAGATGTCTTTTATTGTTTGCGTATGAATGATGCTTAATACAACACAATGCTTGTTTTGTTAATTATCTTTCTTGTATGGATGAAAATCCAACTAGCACAAGCAAAAGTCACACAAACAATACACCCTTTCATAGAAATCAAAACGAAAAAGTAAAAGAAAAGAAACAATCGAAGAGAAAAAACAAACTTCACACCCAAAAGCAAAATTTGAAGAACAAATGATCTCGACTGAAAATGAAACAAAGAGGTCTGTAGGCCTTTGATGACCTTCACCAGGGTTTTTACTCAACTGATGAGGAGAGAAAAACAATGCATGGGTTTCAAGCTTCACTCAACAGGAAAAATTCAATGAAAATAGTGAAGAAGGCTACAAGATCCAACTAACAAGATGTTTGTTCTTCAAAAATATAGATGTCAAAGCTGAAAGGGAAGAAACATTGACTCACAAGGCTGCTCAGGAGTGGAGACACAGAGGAAAAATCCCAGAAAAATCAATTCTGGAGGGTTTCTTGAGCCAAAGAGGGCTGGCGCTCTCTTGCCAAAGGCAAGGAGCGATATAGTGCTCTGTGCAAAGCTATGGGGGAGCGTTGGCACTCTGTTAACACTAGGACAGGGGTGCCAGGGTCTAAAACTCCCAAAAAATGTCAAAAAATCGAAAAATTGCAATTCAATTCCGACACTTATGTTGAGTGTGATGAGGTAAGGAGCCAATCAGCTCATGAAACCAAACAAAAGAGGAGTGAACCAGGTCTGAAACAATCAAGGGATAGAACAAGGTCAATGAGGAGAAAAATCCAAACAAGAAGTTTCGATTTGAGGCTATCTCCCCAGTGGAGTCGCCAGTTTCTGTTGTAGGAAAATCTCCCTGCGGACAAGTAGATCGCCTCTAAGAGCTTGACCTTAAATCTAGACAGAAAATTCTTAACATGGAAACTGACTTCCTTTCAAATCTATCTAAACTAACACATGAGAAGGAAGGATGACAAAAGTACCTTTTATCGACGTTTGTCTCTGCACGCTCCGAGTTGCGCTCAAATCCTTTGCTCCTCGCTGAGTTCTGTGGACAAAACAAGATACGACCGCCTCCTACTCTATTGATATTATCTTGAAAACATATCTATCAATAAATGATANGATGAGAATAACGACAACAGTACTTACAATCGTAGATGCGAATGCGACAGCTTCGTCAAGTCCTCTTCATCTAACCTTTCCCTGAAATATCCACAACTTGGATAACAGCAGCTTCACTGATCACTCTCCTTTCACTGACTGTGAGTTTCCTCCAAGATCATAAGTTTCATAACTTCAATTCTTCCCCCCTTTCCACCATCATAGAGCCTGTTTATATAGGTTAAGAGGAGCTTAACCTCTTGAGTTATCTTTAGAACAAGTTGGGAACCTTCTCCTTATATCAGGGATCTCTTGATGAAACCAATAATTTGAGCACAACTACCTCCTAATATCGAAAGATCCTCTCCTTATTCTCCTCAACGGGCCAACTACTACCTCAGATTAGGTAGCGCTCCCTTAGAAGGGGCATCAGAGCACTGTAGCACTCCTTGGTAAGCTTTAAGGGAATGCCAACGCCTTCAATATGAGCAACGCTCCTTCAGAGGGGGCTGGGGAGCGTTATAACGCTTCCTAATGCCTTGTGGGGGAGCGCCAGCGCTTCTAGGGTTGGAATAGGGGAGCGCTCCTCCTCAAAACCTTTGTTTCAGGGCTCCCTTCAGGTGTCAAGAGTTATTTGACTTCAGTAAACCAGTTCTCTTTCTTCAAATCAAGTATATGAGATGTTATAAGTGTCTCCTTAGTTTCGTTGACATGGAAATATGTCTGAACATCATTTGCGACACTTGTGACCAACTTGCAACACTTGCGAAAGTTGTAAGGAAGATGCGACACTTGCGACAATTGAGAGGGACATGTGACACTTATCCAGCTGAGTAATTTTGCCATGTAACATGGATACCTTCCTTTTCAACCCAAACACAACACCAAGAATATAATTCTTAAGTTCTCTTCAATGTCAGCAAAGAGGTTACAGTCGAAACATCATATATATAGTAGATATCATTGATCACTCACATAACACTATATCCCTTCCATATCCAACCATATTATGGTCTCACACATGACTAACTCTATGGATATTCATTGTTATAGTAGGAGTATGTCTCATGAAGGAAACCGGTTATGATCCCATAATCAATCATAACATAATTTGAAACTAACATTTTATCTAAATGCATCCTAGTATCAACAACACTTACATACTCTATGCCTTCAGCTATTACATATCAATTTAAATACTAAAAATTAATTGAGGGAATTCTTACCTCAATCCCATTTAACATGTATGCATCAAAAACAACAAATTTCATACCTTCCTGGTTGTTATCAACCTACTTGTTTCTATATGACCAGTTGATATTTGTAGAAGCTCACAGAATTCCTCCTTCATCATTTTGATCACCATTCCTACCACCCTTATGGGTCTTCACCTAGATGGAATTCACAAGGAAAAACAACATCCACATATTTAACCCTACTATATCAGTTTTCCTGATTGCATAATCCATCATTAGTCATACTCAAACATTATTTCATAATAATAGACTATTCTAAGTTCACCAGCATGTTATATGCATATCCAAGCATGTACATATGGAAAATTACACATCCATATGCACCAAGCATTTACTGTCAGAATGCCTACTAATGCATATGCAATTTAGCTTCATTGTATGCCTCATGCACTCTAGTGCATTTATGTTTTAATTCACTTATTTATTTATCTATCTATGTTGTAGTTGGTTGTCCTTGAATTCCTTCATATCCTTGTTTCCTTGTGTGCTCCCATTTTGTCAATCTGCACTATGGTTCCCTAGTCTGAACACTTTCTAGCTAAGTTCCACTTGGTCATTATACAATCCAATCAGTGTACTCAAATTGTGACAACTCCCCTTGGGTATTAATGCCCAACTTACCTTTATGAGACATTCCAGTACCCTGGAATGAAGTAGCTCAAACATTCCATCATTCTACTACAACATTCTTGAATCAAATAATCTTACTCCTAGTTCTTCATCAGGTCGCTTCATTAACATTTCCCCATGAAACATACATTTTACACTTAATACCATTCCCCAATGGAATTCCATTTCACTCAGAGACACTTTTCAAGTGAGAGAGCTTTCCAATTTCTTTGCATTGGCATCCTTCTTCCACTATGAACTCTGATATTAGAAGTGGATTTATTTCACACTTAATCTTTTCAAATGTCTAAACATTTCTACCTTCAAGGCTATGCCCTTTAATAAAAATTTTAACCTGCTAGATTCATATCCTATGTGAGGATTCTTTCTTTTGTAGTATCTTATCCAACTTCTGTAAGATTTTTCATTCTTCCATGAATCTAATATCTGATCTTGTTCTTGAATTGATCTGATTACACCTCTAATCTTGCCAAACCTGCAAGCAATCATCTGGTTAGAATTATACATATTATACAAAATCATCAATTAAATTTACAGGTACCTTTTCCATTTAATTTATGAAGAAAATTATATCAATTATAACAGATCCATGTTATTTTCCTCTAAATGCTCTGAATAAGATTTCCAATGACTGTAATCTTGCAGTAATCAGATATCAAAGATGAAAGTTAGAGCTCCCTGAAAAACCACTTTTAGCCCCCTTAGCTGATATAGAAAAAAAATCGAGAACTGCAGAGGTGCTTCCATTAAACCAAGTTCCACGTGACCATGGCTTGAAACCGCGAGCTTATTAATTCTTTAGTAGCTTCCTCTAGTGATTTTCTCTTTATTCTCTACACAGGGCCTCGTTCGAACATAATGTATGAGGGCTTAATCAACTTTTAGCGCCTTGCTCCATGTTCTTCCACACAAGATCTTGCGCAAACACCAAGTCCAAGGGTTGTTTCGCTTCCAGGCCCCTTTTACCTTAGCATGAGATGGGTGCTAGGACCAAGTCCTCTGGACTTCATCCTTCAAATTTTTCCCCCTGTCAACTTATGTTTTCCCCCAAAGTTGCACTTCATTGAAGCCTTTAATAACTCCACTAGAAAAAATAGACGGTCGAAATTTAATCTCCCGCCGAATGGATGGTCCTACCCTCATATGGAGGCATCAACAAGATCAACAGATACGACTTAATCAAGCATTGAGATGGACAATGCTCAACCAATTCAAAAATTCAAGGCTCCAAGGTATTTCCATTCCCGAGTCTTCCACTTCCCTAAAGTGGAAGTCCTCTGAAGTACTTACCTTTGCTCCCTCTGTTGGATCCAATGGTCACAAGAATTTCCGAAGGTTATTAGATCAATGTACCATGTGAATTCTCTACTACGTGACTCCGAGACATTTCAAATCTCGAGTCACTCAACTCCTCGGAGTGATATCTATCGAAGTGCTTATGCCATCCTTCCACTACTTGATCTAACAGTTGAGAAAGGTCCCGAAGGGATCTTAGATTGATGGCCTGCATGCCTTTGCGACTTCAGGCTTCATCACATTTCACTGGTATAAACCTGGAAACCCCTGTAGTCACATACTCTCAAAGATAACACAACACGCTGACATCACCCAGGGTGATGTGGACCCATGACACATGTGCCACATTTCACTAAAAAATGAATAGATCGGGGTCCGCAAGGTACCAAAACTGGGTGACACATGTCCCCACACGACACTCTTTCCATGTTCCATAAGCCACATCATCAACCACATGGAAAAAACATAATCACTGCTCCAGATATGACGACTCCTGTGACATCACGACTTTACACTTTTTTGCATTCGACACTTCGAGGCTACGGTGCTTCGGGGTTTTTCTCTGCAACATACTTAGTAATCACCAGAGTGTACTAAGGCCACATCATTAATCAAATTCGGGACTCTAGGACTCTGGGCTTCGGAATTTTCCTGAGTCCAACACCTACTACCTCCCAGATAGCCGAACATCAAAATGAAATCAACGTCTCACTCTCCTCTCACAGCCAACGACTGCGATTAACTCTAGCTTCGGCTTCAGGTTTTCTCGCTCCAAACCACCGCCATACTCTTGAATAATTGCTATATCTGATTGTCCTAAACACTTTCTAAATCCATCACTCCATCTAATGGTCGATGAGACTTTAAGAATCTGGCACTTCGAGACTTCGGGTTATAACTGTTTAACAAGTTTTAAAACTCTCGGAGTGAAAAATCCTGAAGTGTTCAACGTCGAGTGACCACAATCAATTATGGATATCCACATGCATCCCCTATCAGATCAGATGAATGACGGGACTTAGCGACTCTGGCCTTCAGCAAATCATTCTTTACCTACCTACCAAGTTCACCGAAGTGGAGAAGTTATGAAGTATTACCCTTCGCGCTTGGCCTTGATCCACGACTGACGATCAAAAATCTAGATATGACGACTGGGACTTAACCTTTCCCAACTTATAGTTTTTTTTTCATCAGAAGGCTTCTACTCATCAACCATCTGATCCAACAATCTAGATCTCTCCTGATCCCATAGTGGCGATGTTTCCCTAATTCGAAAGGGACGGTCATGATCCTTCGATCCCTTACAAAGGATCTCTGACATTCTATCTTCTGCACAAACTCTACTGTGTCATTCCTCCTGCGATTTTCAACTTCAAGGTCATAAAATGATCTCAACCATGAGACTTTGACCAACATACCTGACCCATACCAGCTCGGTGTTTCAACCTCGCTCTGATACCAAACTGTAACATACCTAGTCGTCCATAAGTCAGGATATGCGACTTAATCTAACTACAGTAGACCCAGCCACTCGTAGGCGAGGCACATTGCAGTCCAGGGACTCAATTCTCTCATCTTATCTTGAAAACAAATGACTTCTAAAAAATGTTAGAAGCATGGAAACCACATGCATATGACAAGCTCCAGGATAAAACATAAATAAGTAAGAAACGTGCCATACACAACAAATAATCAACAGACAGACACATTAAAAATACATATATCAGAGATAATTAAATACACAGTGGAATAACATTATACAAAAAACACAGAGAACACATATCTTTCAAGGAAACATTCACCATCTAGTTACAGACCAAGGACGTTCCTCCCAACCATAGACATTGTTGTTCTTATACTCTGAACAACAATTCACCCCCGAGCGAGGGCTATGAATCCACAAGGATGGGTCCTAGGCCAAATCTAAAACACACAATAGATGGCTAACTAGCTTTCAAGTTTCCCAACCACACAGCAAAACCAGAATTTCTAGCTCTCTTTCCCCCATTATCCTGCACCACCCAAAGAAATGGACACCCTTCTCTGCCATGGAGTCCCTTAGGTTGTCCCATTTCTCTCCAGGGCTCCAGTGCTACTAGTTAGGAAATATCTCTATTGGAACTCCAAGGGTTCACAGCTGTGTAAAGTTCAATATAAACTGTCATCAGTCTCATAACTAACAAGCCTCTCAGCACTCAAGCTATCACATGCCTTTCAACACTCACAACAATCCAAGTACACCAGCTCTCTTCTACCCATCCTGCACAACCCTAGGAGAATAGACCCCCTTCTCTGCCACGTAGTCCATCAAGATGTCCATCTCCTTCCAAGGATCCAATGCTTCTAGTTAAGAATATCCCTATTAGGACTCTCAGGGCTTGCAGCTGTGGACAGTTCTATCTGAACTTCCATCAAGCTCATGAACCCAGGCATCCATTCCCTCCAGGAATGAAAAATAATTATTAAAACCATTCATCAATGGTTGTCCTCTTCCTCCCATTCATTTCCATGCTCAGCCCAAGAGCATATGAACTATAAACAGTGAGTGAAGAGGAAAGAGGAACAAGGGAACAAAATGAACCAAGGTAAGAAGATGAAGAAGACCCAAAAAATCCCCCAAGGGATGTTTAAATCACATGAAGACAAAAGCCACATGGCCTCCCTCTTGAGAAGCTCGTGTAACCCCTTTTTCTCCATAAAATCAATTATGTGTAAATAAAATAATAGTAAAAATACTTATCCCCTCAAGCCCCCTCTCTCGTGGAATCATATCCCCCTATCTCTTTTGTCCTTGTCTTTCTTACAACCACTGATGTATTTTATTAAAGTATATGAATTATTACATTTCCTAGGCACTATGGCCCCTTTTCAACTTTACCAGCTCACCAGCCAAAGTCATATTTACATAATACATTATAGTTCATAAGGGTTAGAACCGGGATGTTACAACATTACATTACATTACAAATGGAGATGGAATTACATTAAATTCCCAATCAAAAGGGTGAATAATGTGTTGGGCACCATGGGTAATACTATTACTCACCGAAAAAATGATAATAAATTAATTACCCTATCATCTACCTTATGTATTTTTCATAAAATAATAGTAAATTAATTACTCTATCATTCACCTTATGTATTTTTCATTATTGGAAATTAGGGTTTTTCTTTTATACATCTTGTAGTAGGTGCATGTCGATAAAAATATTTATATAGGCATTTTTAATTAACAAACTAACATTTGAGCAAAAGGGTCTTTATTTTATTTGAGCATGGTTGCTTTGTATAATAAAGGGTCTTGTATGATGACAATGATTATGATGATGATTAACATCCACTGAGGATGAATTGGTCTATCAGACCTTAAGAGGGTTAGGGATTACTTGCATTTTTTTATAATTTTGTTTATGTACTATAAAATCATTAAAAGAAGCTTTCCAAAATCACCATACTTTTGTTGAGTTAAAATGTTAGGAAGGCTAGTAATGTAACAGATATTTTGAATTTGAGATCTAATATGGGTATAGGAGGGAAAATCTAAGAGAAAGTGCTTTTCATATTCAACCTTCTTAGTGTCACAAAGGTGACATACTCTTTCATCCCATGGTTTTCTAGGAATTGATCAATGTCTAGTTTCACTGTGGAGCTTGTGAGAATTTGTTCTTATCTGAGCAATTCTTATTTTTTTCTTTACACTTTCAAAACAAAAAGATAATTTTGATCTTCTAGATCAGGGTTGATTACATCCTTATAATACCTTTATTTTCTTTTTTCTTATAACTCTTTATCACACCAAATTTTCAACTTAAATTTGGATTTGATGATATTTTAATAGTATCCTTATTCTTCAAAATGGTCTCTTTCATGATTCCCCATTGGCTTAGCCAATACTGGGCATGTTTATGCCATCCTCGCTTGAGTTGAAGGTGGTTACGACTAGATTTTGAAGCAATTTTAGGAATGATCTTGTCTTCCATGTTGTTTAAACTTTTCTTATACAATAGAAATTTTTTCATAGTTGTGCTCTCAATGCTGGAAAGGCTTGCCTCTAAGAGGAGGATATGATAGGGTGTATTTCCTTTAATTTTAAGATTATAGTTTATAAAATTATTTTTGATTTTCTCTATCTTTCTCTAGGATTCACGAGAGATATTCCATCCCTATAATTCACATCCATATAGACAAACATGCGAAAAAAGAGTCTCAAAGAGGAATTTCTTATTATCTCATACCCAAAGATCGATTGATTTACAATTGTTTTCAATCCCATAATAAGCTTTCCATCCCCAAATAATCATTTTTTCAATGCTATAATTCAAGTTGAGCTTGTGGTGAATATAGATTCCAAGATATTTGTATGAATTCACTTCCTTCAATTTTTTTTTGTCATATACAAAGGTATCATAAGTGATCTTATTGGATTTAATTATCATGACCTTAGTCTTGTCAGCATTAAGATTCATACCCATATTGGAGAAAAAATATTTGAGGATTCTTAGTTTCTTTCCAAGATCATGGAGAATCCTTGCCATAAAAAGGGTATCTTCAACATAAAGAAGAAGATTGATGACTATACCAGTGATATTAGGGCCGACATAACCTACTTTTTCCAAGAAATCTTTTCACTTGTCAATGTACATGCCAAAAAGGGTAGGGGAGAAGGGACAACCTTGCTTGACTCCAATATTGAATTTAATCTCTTTCAACCAACCCTCAGTTTTATTAAACTTGGAAATAGCATATCCATACAACCTTATTGCAGTATCCCTTAACTTGAAAGGAACTCTTATATCTTCCAACATATCCCAAAGGTTTTTCCTAGGAACCGTGTCAAAAGATTTTCTGAAGTCAAAACAAATATTGGTTTTAGTATTGCAAAACTCCCCTACAATGATCCTAAAGGTAACAATATCATCCATAGTTGAATGATATCTCCTAAACTTGTCTTGTCCTTCAGCTCTTTTATCGTGACTTTCTAGTGAAATGTTAATCTTCTTTTCCAAAATAATTCCATAAATATTGGCTAAAATTGGGCTAATCATAATGGTCCTATAACTAGAAGAAATGTTTATATCCCCATTTTTAAAAATAGGAACAATGAGGATTTACATCCAAGCTTTAGGGAATCCTATTTTAAAAATTTCAACTTGGTAACCTTCAATGTCCTTAGTTTTCCCATTTGCAAGCTACTTAACGCAAAAGTATATTTCATCCAAAGAAAAAACTTCATCCTCTATAGGGACAATAAGAATGGTGTTAATGGAATTAGGTAACTCATAAAGAATTTTAAGGTAGGAATTCTAGTCCCTTAAGGGAATGATATTATTTTCTTTAGTATTGTGGATTAGAATTTGCCTTCATAACTTCTTAGGATGAAGCTTAGATAGTTGTGAAATTTTCTCTTACATTTTATTGATATAGTACATTTTTTTCCTTTTAATTAGGGATTTTTACGTATTGATGTTATCGAGTTTTAAGGACTCATTAGAAGCATCCCTAATGGTTTTCCTAGAAATTATACATTCTTTATCTTACTAAGGATTGGTTGTTCTATTATTCATTTTACGAGACACCTCGAAAGAAAACTTGTTAATAGAAGTGGAAAGGATAGTTGTAAAATTATGATAGAGGTCTTGAATGTTGTCCTTATAAGTTAGGAGATGTAATTCCCTATTTAAATCCTTTAAGAAAAGGTCAACTTTAATTTTGTCAAAGATAAGTTGTCTCTGATTATTAGAATTCTCTTCAATGGTGCTCATGTGCATGGAAAATTTTAGAGTTAGGGTTAAAGGTCTATGATAAAATTTGGGTTCATGGTCATTTAAAAGGTCCAAAGTTACTATCTGGTTGGAAACAAGGATATGATATGTCATTAGCTAAAACAAGGTCCTCATATAGCCATAAAGGATTATGGCTAGAATCATTGGTTAAAAGAGTAGCTTGGTTAGTTGGAGTCCTATGATTAAAGTCTCCTAACAGGTGGATATTAAGTTAATTTTTCAAACTATAAATATCTTTTTCTAAATTATTATAGGGAAAATTTCTATCTAAATTGGTTTTCTTGTAAAAAGTATAATTAATAGGTGAAAAATAGTAAATCTCTATATACATCTTCTTAGCATTGATGTATGAAATTTCTATCCAAATGTAATGATTGAGAAGGTCAATATTATGAAGTTGAATGTGAGGATAAATGCTAGTTCTAATATAACAAGATATGCCTCATATCCCTCTATGGTAAGAATTGTTTTTTCATTCCAACCACAAGACAAATTCTTCTATGTTAGGGACCTTAGACTCTTCATGATCCCACATTTCAACTAGACAAATAATATCAATATCACTTTGGATCCAACTTATATCATAGGACCTTTGCACCATGGAAACCCACGACAGTTCCAAAAAATGATCCCAAGTGTCCCAACTTCCTATTTATTATTATCCTTCTGGTCTCTATCCCTAAAAATAGCTCTTCAATTTATAATTATTTCCCATTTTGCTTGTTTCCTGGATTCTTTTACCTTTTGAACTTCCTTCCTTAACTCTGCTTGGTCTTCAGGAACGAGGTCTTCATTTATAAAAAATTATGACCCTTTTAAGCTCAGATATTTACTCACTGTGCTATATTTATGGTCATTGCAACTTACTTTGACATTGATCAACCTATTTGTATGATCAATTATTTTTCCTATCCTCTTTGCTTCTATGAGGTAAGTTGCTTCAATTTGTGATTTATTTTTTAATTCTTCTTTTACTATTTCTAGTGTATCCTCCCCTTGTTGTTAATTTATACCCAAACTTATGAGGTTCAAGGCTCTTTTATTACCCCCGTGGTCCAGTTTGATTAGCTTATTCATTTCCTCTTTGATGGGTTTGATATCCAATTTGTTTTCTAGACTATTGAGTGTCAAATTGTTGGTTAGTTTTTCTTCTAGATCTTTAATCATATATCTCAAGTTGTGATTTTCTTCAACCTCTCCTACTTGGGTTGATTTTTTTGTTTTTCCATTTCTTGAATTCTATCCTCCATTGTCTGCAATTGACTCTTGACCCTCACAATCTATCCTCTATCCATGTTTGAATCGTATCTTCGAAAAGTATAATTTTTTTTTTATCAAGCATTGCCTCTAGCTCTATTTGGAGTTTTACATCTCTTTCTTTAATCCTTTTTTCTAACTATTCTAACTTTATTTTAAGTTTCGAATCTCTTTCTTCTCTCATTTTTTCTAATGATTCCAGATATTCATAAAGTCTCTCTAGGGTGACTTTGGGGGGCCTCCCCTAACAAGATGAATTTTTTGTTGTGAGTCATTGGGCTCCCATTTCTCAAATGTTTAAACCCTCGACAAACTGTAATCCTTACATGGATATATGAATGAGCGAATATATATATATATATATATATGGTGTTGTTTGGTCATGTCTCTTTGTGTACGCTTTGCATGTCCATAATAAATGAAGTTTAATAATTAATAATTTTTAAAGTTTGATATTTTGTTTGAGAAGGGTTGCATTATATAATAAATGGTTAAGAGTACTTGGGATCTTGTTTCTCAAACTTCTAAACCCTAAACATGTTGCAATCCATACAGGGAGATATGATTGAGCCAATCTATCAAAGTAAATATATTTAAGGTGAATTTTTTGTTGCCTTTTAAGATGGTGTTCTTTGGTCTTAAGAGTTAAACATGTCAGAATTGAACTCGGCTGGGGAGGAAAACAATCATTCCTCCTGACCACCTGATGTAAATCCAATTAAACTAATTTCAACATTAAATATGTTCAACACAATAATATTATCAACCACGAAACTTAAGGGTCAAACACATTATCAATTATATAAATAATTTAAATTTAAATAATTAATATTGAAATTTTAATAAATTTAAAGTATATTCAAAGTTTAATAGATTTAATTGAATAATTTCAATAATACAATTATGAGAATGATTAATTTGAAACTAAAGTTCTTCATAATTTTAGCATATTTAAAATAACATAATTTAAACATTTTGATTATAAATTATAAATATATTTATATAAAAAAATAAATATAATAATATTGCAATGATGATGATGATGATGATGATTAACGTCCACTAAGACCTAATTGGTCTATCAGACCTTAAGAGGGTAAGTGATTACTTGTGATTCCTTAGAATTTTGTTTATGTGCTGGAAAAGCATTAAGAGAAGCTTTCCAAGATCACCATACTTTTGTTGAGTTAAGAGGTTAGGAAGGTTGGTAGTGTGATCAATATTTTGAAAATGAGATATAATATGGGTATAGGCTAGACAATCTAAGAGAAACTCCTTTTCATCTCCAACCTTGTTACCATCACAAAGGTGACACACTCTTTCATCCCATGGCATTTTAGGAATTGACCAACACCAAGTTTCACTATGGAGCTCGTGAGAATTTGTTCTTATCTTAGCAATGATTTTTTTTTCTTTACACTTGGCAAAACAGATAGATAATTTTGATCCTCTAGATTAGGGTTGATTACATATTTATAATACCTTAATTTTATTTTTTCCTCTAACTCTTTATCACACTACATCTTTTCCTTAAATTTTGATTTGACATTTTTTTAATAGTATCTTTATTCTACAAAATGGTTTCTTCCATGATTCCCCAATATTTTAGCCAAGACCAGGCGTCTTTATGCCATCCTCGCTTGAGTCGATGGTGGTTATGACTTGATTTGGAAGCAATTTTAGGTAGCCTCTTGTCTTCCATGTTGTTTAATGTGTTCTTACACATTAGGTATCTAGTCATAGCCATGCTCTCAATGGGGGAGAGGCTTGTTTCTATGAGGAGGATGGGATATGGCATATTTCCTTTAATTTTAGATTATAGGTTATAAAATTCTTTTGTATTTTCTCTATCTTTCTCCAGGATTAACGAGAGATACTACAGCCCCAGACTTCACATCCATAAAGAATAACAGTTGTAAGAAGAGTCTAAAAGAGGAGTTTCTTCTTATCCCAACTCCAAAGTTCAGCTGATTTACAATTGTTTTCAAGCCCATAATAAACTTTCTATCCCCCAATAATCCTTTTCTCAATGCTATAATTCCAATTAAGCTTGTGGTGAATATCAATTCCAAGATATTTGTATGAGTTCACTTCCTCCAAGTTGTTGTTGTCATATACCAAGGTATCATAAGGGATCTTATTGGATTTAATAATCATGACCTTAGTCTTATCAGTATTAACAATCATACCCATATTGGAGCAAAAATCCTTGAGGATTCTTAGTTGGTTTTCAAGATCATGGGGACTCCTTGCCATAAGAATGATATTATCGGCATAAAGAAGAAGATTGATGACTATACCAATGAGAGTAGGGTCGACACACCCTGCCTTTTCCAAGCATTCTTCTAATTTATCAACGTATATTCCAAAAAGGGTAGGGGACAAGGGATAACCTTGTTTGACTCTGATATTCCAGTTAATCTCTTTTGACCAGCCCTTAGTGTTTTTAAACTCAACAATAACATTCTCATACATCCTTATTGCAGTAGCCCTCAACTCTAGAGGCACTTTTATCTCTTCCATCTTATTCCAAAGGTTTTTCCTAGGAACCATGTCAAAAGATTTTCTAAAGTCAACAAAACAACAAAAAAGATTGGTTTTAGTATTGCGGAACTCCTCTACAATGATCATAAAGGTAACAAGATGGTCCATAGTTGAATGATATATCCTAAACCTGGCCTGGCCTTTAGCTCTTTTATCGTGACTTTCTAGCCAAATGCTAATCTTCTTTTCCAAAATAATTCCATAAAGCTTGGCTAAAATAAGACTAATCATAATGGTCCTATAATTAGAGGGAATGATATAAATATAGTAATGATATAATAATATAATACTAATAAATAAATGTAGAATAATATAGTAATGGTAGGTAGTACTATCTATTAAATAAGATAAGTAATATAGTTCAACAAATAAGATAATTAATATAGTTCAATAAATTTTTAAAGTTTAATAAATTGATTTGAATAATTAAAATAATATGATTACCAGAAAGTGTTATATTTCAAACTAATGTTTTTTACCCAATTTTAAAAAACTTAAAATAAAATAATTGAAATTTTTTCTTTCTAAAATTTTCATATCTTTCCATATAAATTAATTAAACTTCCAATAATTTCTTTCTTGTTCAAATAAATGAAAGTAATATAATATTGATTATTAACTATAAATATTAAAAAATATAGATAGTTAATAAATACTAAAATTAAATATTAATAATGGGTGTAATGTAAGTGATTTCTATGAAAGAATAGGTGGTCTCACAAAATGATTGTTTTAATTAGTATTGATGGAATAATAAATATAATGGTTGAAGAAATAGTGAATGTAAATCTTCATAACAACAATAAACATCATTACATATATAGTCATGTTTGAGAAAAAATATAAACGTGGGTACTTGATAGAGAGGGACTTATATTTAAGCCTTATAAATTTGATGAAATACTTTATGAAAGTGACTTCGACTAAATATTTGATATAAATCTTTTAAACTATGATACAGTTGTAATTTAACTATGATCAAATTAAACTATAATAAAGTTTTAATTCATCTATGATTCAATAAACTATGATAAATTTGTAATCTGTATTACATCGTAGAGATGTTTCCTTCCATGCGATAGTCAATTCAAAATTCTTGTCTTTTTTACAAAGGAAAAAGTTCATTAGAGTTTTTTTTCAAAAAACTTGGCAAAAACTCCCTTTCCATAATGTGTTAATCATTTCTTGTGATGAACATAACCTGATGTTGCAATGTGATGAACATGTTAGCTTTTTAGCTCGGGAGGTACTGTGCATGTGTTGCCTTGTATGCAGATGTTACCTTAATGTTTACACTACGAGGCACTTTACTTTGTATTGAGTTTTTATAAAGTTGTTTTAAGTGGTTCTTTTATTAAAGTGACCTTTTAATAAAGTGTACCTTCTAATTTTAAAATGACTTTATTTTCATAAAGCACTTATGTAATAAAGTGAAATCACTTTAATATTTCAAGTGATTCATTTTGGAGGGAATGGATCCTGACCCTTGATCTTGAAAAAGGCAAGGTCTAATCTTGGCCTTTAAATTTAGGGTTGGGGAAGGTGAAAAGACACTTTGGGGGGGAAATGTCATTTTCAGATTATAAAACAAGGTATTGGGTAGTGTGCAAGACATGTTGAGAAGACATTGAGAAGACGAGAGGAGTTGAGTTAGATATATTTTATGAGTATGCTTGAGAGATGAAAGTGAGCGGAAAGGAGGGCATGTTTTCCAAGGAAGGAGGGCATGAATCCCAAGAAAAAAAATTATGTGAGTTTTGGGCCAAAATACTTTTCTACTGTGGGAGGATGTACTGTATGGATCCATACACTCCGTATGATTTCGTACAGTCTATACGATTCTGTACAGTCTATACAGCTGTACGGATTTGGCACGAAAATCGAGGCATTTTGAGCACAGTTTTTGAGGCATATTTCATAATTTTGGTGGTTGTTTTTGGGTCGTATGGAATAGTCTATACAAATGATTGTGGGAACAAAAAACAAGGTACGGAGGAGGCCATACAATAGTACGGTTTTGGCACAGAAAATGAGGTAGATTTATGTGGCACAGATTTGGTGTTGTGAGGTATTTTCCTTGGTTAGCAATGTTGTTTTGCTGTTGTAATGTACTTTCCTGAAAGTTGAATAATAGATCTCTTTCTCTTTCGTTGGGTTTCCCCACATTGGGGTTTTCCTTGGCATTTGCCTAAATTTCTGAGTGTTATGGGTTGTTGTCCACTGTGTTATTTCCACTATTATTTTTCTTAGCAATGTGTATTTATGCTTATGGAAATTTTTAAATGTGGGTTTATGCATTTATGAATTTTATGAAGACAATTATCTCTAGGCTGCTAAGTGTATGACAAAAAATTCATTTCTTGATTTTTGTCATCAAAAATCTACATGGTATCAGAGTTGGTGCTCTGAAGTTTAGTGGGCAGCATTTAGCACTTGGAGCAACAAGTGATTTGCTGGTGTATTTTCTTGAAGAAGGCAGAAAAGTTTCTTTGTCAGGTGGACAAAGATGACTTCCAACATTATGTTTGAAGATAGATTGGAGGGGATCTCTAACTGCCTGCAGTGGAAGGTTATAATCAGTAGTGTTCTCAAGGAGAACAAATTGTGGTCATTTGCAAACACCATTGTGCCTATACCTACTTCAGATCCCATAAATCTTGATGCTCATGAGGCGAATGAAGCCAAGACTCAGAGAATCATATTGGATGGGGTTAGAGACCATATTATTCCACACTTGGCTAAGAAGAAGACAACTAATGAAATGTGGATTTCACTGGAAGGATTGTATTAGGCTAAGAACGAGAACTAGAAAATGGCTCTCTAGGACAAGCTCCATGGAGCTAGGATGGTCAAAGGAGAGAGTGTGCCCACCTACCTCACCTAGGTTGCACAGGTGAAAGATGAGTTGGCAGCTATTGGAGAATTCATTCCTGACTCAGAGTTGGTGCAGATATCCCTCAAAGGATTCACCAGGGAGTGGGAGGTTTTCATCAAGTGCGTGGTGGGGAGAGAGAAGATCCCTGACTAAAGCAGATTATGGGATGATTTTACATAGGAGGAGATCTGAGAGGGGTCTCAGGAAAAGGCATTGGATGGTTCAAATGACAAGAATGTCGCTCTTGTGGTAAAGGGAAATGAGAAGAAGAAGGACATGAGCAAGGTGAAATGCTTTGCATGTCACAAGACTGGCCACTATGCTAGTCAATGTCCAAATAAGAAGACGAAGAAACTGGAACCAGAGGTGTCAGCTTCAATAAAAGTTGCAGAGTTTTCTCAGAGATATGAGAAGGAGTTATCTCTCATGACTGGTCCCGTGGGCAATGGATGCCTAGCATTCGAGGATATTGACTATTGGTTTGTGGAAAGTGGTGCTTCTCAGCACATGACTGGGTTGAGGTCAGTTTTCCTCGATCTTATAGAGGTAGACTCAGACCATAGAGTGAATTGTGGAGCTGACCCACAACTTGCATTAAAGGGGGTTGGAAGGGTGAGATTCCAACTAGAGTCAGGAGGTCTTCTGGAGGTTGGCGAGGTGTTATATATTCCATATTTGACAGTTAATTTTCTCTTAGTGTCAGCTTTGGATGAGAGTAGATTTGGAGTTATTTTCTATGGTGGACATGTGTTTTTATGTCCTGTGGGAGCAACCGCTGACACAGCAGTAATGCTTGGTGTCAAGTATGAGGGCTTATACAGGTTGTTGGGTAGACCTGTGTTGGGGTCCAGTGGATTTATGGACTCAAATTTTGTGTCGGAGAGTTGGCATGTAGCATGGGAGAGAGAGTTGATCCATGGGACTCAGTCTTCTTCCAGGACTCTCAAAGGACTCAGTAGGTGTGAGTCGACACAAATGGATGCTCAAGAGAGTGTGCAATCTCCTAGGAGCATGTCTTCAGTTCATGGTACAATAGATGTAGCAGTAGAGGCTTCCAGTGCAGTGGGAGTAGTGGCTTCATGTTCAGAGGGAGAAGAGACTTCTAGTATAGAGGGAGCAACTATGGCAGCTGATGAGATGGAGACCAGACAGATTCTGGTGGTGATACCAGAAGTACCTCCCTCGCTAAGAGGGAGTGTTAGCTTTTTAGCTCAAGAGGTACTCTGCATGTTTTGTCTTGTATGTGGATGTTACCTTAATGTTTACAGTACTAGGCACTTTACTTTGTAATGAGTTTTTATAAAGTTGTTTTAAGTGGTTCTTTTATTAAAGTGACCTTTTAATAAAGTGTACCTTCTAATTTTAAAGTGACTTTATTTTCATAAAGCACTTAAGTAATAAACTGAAATCACTTTAATATTTCAAGTGATTCATTTTGGAGGGAATGGATCATGACCCTTGATCTTGAAAAAGGCAAGATATAATCTTGGCCTTTTCATTTAGGATTGGGGAAGCAGAGAAAACAATTTGGGGGGAAAATGTCATTTTCATATTATAAAAGAATGTATTGGGTAGTGTGCAAGACATGTTGAGAAGACATTGAGAAGACGAGAGGAGTTGAGTTAGATATATTTTTTGAGTATGCTTGAGAGAGGAAAGTGAGAAGCAAAGAGGGATAATGCAGGAGCATCTCTCCCCGTTAGCCAGCCAGCCAGCTAGCCACGCCAGCAAATTCAAATTGCATGCTAAAAGAGAGGCGCAGCCTCATCTAAATTTGAATTCAATGTAATTTAAATGCTTAGGTTGTTGAGCCAGGAAGCTGTGACTTTGTGCAGGCGTAGAGTAGATCGGCCTTAAATGTTTGTATGGTTGAGATCTAGATCTGATTCTGGACTAGACAGCCCATTCAATGTAATTGAATAGGGTAGGTAGATTGGAGGGAAGCACTCGAAGAGCCCCCTCAGGTAAAAAGAGATTTTCATATCTCATTTTGTAGTTAGTAGTTAGTGAAGATGAGTAAAGGTTGAGTTGTAGAGCCAGAGAGAGCTCGAGAACACCATTGTAATTATAGGCATTTGCCATTTAATATAAATAGAGCAGTTTTTCTTGCATAATATTCTGTGTTATGTGAATGTCTGTGTGTGTTCCCTTGTATGTTGTAGATGTATTTTTTTATCATGCATTTGTAGGAGTGTGTTTGATTTTAGGTTGAAGGTCTTTGAGGCTTCACACCAAGAGGGTGTGATAGAACACTGCGAGTTCTAATAGCCATGCACAGAGGTGCATTTCTGAATATTGTGGGTTCAGACAAAGATGTGATGCGGCACAAGGAATGGAGTCAACAACTCAAGAGAAGACCTCAAGGTTGTTGAATACCTTGGAGGCAAGGCTGTGTATGAGAGACACAGTTGCAGACAGAATTCTGCTGTGAATTATGTAGAGCTCTGCCAAGTGGGCATTGAGCATATGCGTTGCAGTGCATTTGAGGAAGACTTTTGTTGAGAAGTTCAGAGAGGAACTAGAATCATTGATGATTCTGAGAGCTCTGCCAAGTGGGCATTGAGCAAGTGCATAGGTGTACAGAAGGCACTAAACTGCTAAATGTTATGTGGAGAAGATACTCTTCTAGGAGGGCGTCGAGGAAGTGTGCAGATAGGCACAAGAAGAGGGGAACTCTTTGAGTTCTGGAACTTAGAGGAAGAATCCACTGAGGGATCTTTGTTGGGTTACTGAATACCCAGAAGGATTAGCAAGAAGTTGCTTGAGGAAGAAGGATAGCGAGGAGGGCGTCCATATTCTCCATCTATGGGAGAAGAAAGATTAAATCACTTAGGGGTCTGAGTGGTTGAGAAGCTCAAGAGAGACAGTGCCTTTCATGCACAGAGTCAGACTGCAAGGAGTGCAGTGGCTGAAGAACTCTTTGGAGAGTTCAAAGTTCCCAAAGCTCAGGGGGGTCAGCGTTGTATACGCGTAGCGAAGCTCAAGGTGAAGGAGTTCGCAGAGAGAGAAGAGAAGTAAAGGTTGAGGCCTTTGAGAACTGGAAATTCTTCCAGGTTGGGAAGAAAGTGTACAAAGCTCAGGAGGAAGCATAGTAGCCATCAGATCTAGGAGAAAAATCTCATCAGCCATCACATATGGCAAAGAAGCAAGGAGGTTATGACTGGGTTTCCAAGGTACAAGGCCAGGAGATTGTGAACCATTGAATGTTCACACAAAATCCCGTCAGCCATTGGATTGGGGAAAGATACTCAGAGCTTAGTCTCTGGAGTAAGTGCGCAGGAGAACGAATCTGAGCCATTAGATTTGGTTCAGGATTGCCGACAACCATTGAATCGGTAGAAGTTGCGAGGGAGTTAACCTTGTAAACAGGAGGAGGATCTCGACAGGCATCGGGATATCGCATATCGGGATATCGAAGATCTCAAGGACAAAAGATCAGGAATTTCCATGGGAAAATTCCCAGAAACGATCTGAGCCGTCCATTTGTGGGGACACATGGACAAGATCGAAAGTCCATTGGCGTATCGGGGATCGACGTTTCGCGAGTCCTGGAAGAAAGATAACCGGGACACTTGGAGTCACAAAGACGCGAGACTATATTAGGACCATCCATCAGAGAAGGGATGCATGGCAGCAATCGGCTCCATCGGGAAAAGTCCCGACAAGGAAGTTGTTGATCGGTGTTTGGGCCATCGGGATATCGACGATCCCTTAGACAAGTGGTTTTGGAATTTTGGAATCGCGAACCGTGAAACCCAAATGAGTGGGAGCTAGCTATCAACATCTCAGAAAGGGGGAAAGATCCGATGAGTGGGAGCCAGTTGTCAGCGGATTAGAGAAGGGGGAGAGCTTCGTTGTGTGTGGGCCAGCTATCATCCAGTCAGGATTTGAGGAGTCGACAATCCGGCGGGTATATGCATTTAGGCATTGGAAACCCCGAAACCCCAACGAGGGGTAAGGTTGTGGTCATGGGGTAATGGTCACGTGGACTAGGGGCTGAGACAGAAGGGCTAGGTAAAGTTAAAGCACGTCGGGAATCAAAGGATTGTGGATCCAGAGGGCGATTGTATTTGGACATTGGAAATTCCAAAACCCTAACAGAAGTATATGGCTGCAGTCATATAGTAGAAGGTCACGTGGACGGGGATATTATCTTGGAGGGCTAACAGGGATTGAAAAGCCTCGAGAAATTTAAGTCCAAAACCTCGACAGAAAGGCATAAGGTTGCGGTCTTATGGGAAGCGGTCGCATGGACTAAAGGGCATAGATAGAGGGGCTAAGGCTGGGCAGAGAACTCATCGGTGATCGGGGATTCGAGAGTACAAGAACTCTTGACATCAAGAAGAATGAAACCTCAAACCCACAGTCGGGGACAACCACAGTAAAGTGCAGAAGGCCATGTGGGAAAGAAGGACCTGTGGATTGGGTTTGCAACAATGATTCCCAAGGGAGTCCAAGGAGATGCTTCGACTCAGTAAAAGGGGAATTTTGAACGATCCTGTGAGCGGGCGAGGAGTTGTACGTGTAGGTAGCTCGCGCCTGCGTCAAGTGGTATCAGAGCGGGATTCTGTTTGTATATTGCAGACAGAGGAGGCAAGAGGAAGATAGAGCACTAGAGGACTCTGTAAGGATTGTTTGTAGGTAGCTAGCAATCCAGTAGACAGTCAGCAGGACTGTAAGATGAAGCTAGACACCCTCAAGATGCAGAGTGACAGAAGTAGGTCTGCCAGGGAGGTAGATAAACACAACAAGATGGCTACTGAAGGCCATAGGAAGAAAAGCAAGGCAGAAAGGCTTGCAGAAATGGATAAAGAAATGGATAAAGAGCTCTATGAATTAAAGGTAGACATAGAGAAGCTCGAACTGCAGATGCGGCAGGATAGGAGGTCGAGACGGATGTGTGAATTTCCCATGAAGAAGGCAAAAGCAAAGTGGCCAGTCAAGGAGTTGATGGTCAGAGGACAACGTAGGCTGTTGAGAAAGTGGTTGAGGCTTGCTAAAAACCTCAAGGCCACAGAGGAAAAGATGATTTATGACTGTGAGCCAGAGACTGGGAGAGGTCTCGATGATTTTGATAAAGAGAATGAATTGGGATCGGCTGATGATGTCAAGAGCTGCCAGGAGGGCAGAGAAGAAATTCCAATTTGCCAGGTGGGCAACGAATTGAGATCACTGCGGGATCTCATGGACTGTCAGAAGGATAGCCAAGGAATTTCAATTTTCTAGGAGGGTAATGATAAGAGGTCATTGTGGGATCTCGAAGACTACCAGGAGGGCAGCGGAAGCATCTCAGGTTGTCAGGTGGGCAGAGATGAGAATGCGGGACTAGATGAAAGTCTCATGGACTCGGAGAAGAGTTCAATTCAGCAAGGAGTGCTAATGAAGATGGGATGAGTTGATCTCATGGTCTACCAGGGAAGCAGCAGAAGCATCCCATATTGCCAGGAGGGTAGGGATGAGCAGATGAGTTGGAATCAGCCAAAGGAGCTGACTGAGAAGATGAGACTGTCTGAGGGTCTCATAAATTCAAAAATAGAGTTGGATTAGCATGTGCAGCTGACAGAGGAGGAGGAGCTGAGAGATATTCTGATGATTGGGGGAATTGGAATCTTCCTACCATTTGGCCAGGAGGAGGCAAAAATATTTGTTGCAGATGCAGCAATAGCAGAAGAACAGTCATAGTTGACGATGACTGTCAGAAAGGAAGAGGAATTGGAGTAGAATTTGGAAGCTACCCAAGCACAAGCAGAAGCAGACGAAGAAGAGAAGGAGCATTCTGAGGAATGGCTCAATGATTTTGGCCTGGGAGCTGAAGGGAAAGAAGTTGTAGCACTGAAGCTAGCAGCGAAGGAAGCCAGAGAGCGAGTAGGCAGATTTGTTACTCCATGGGAGATGGAGCTAGAGATGTTGGAGGATTGGCTGAACAATCCAGAGCTAGCAAGGGAACTGACAGAAGTTGAGCTATCAGAGAAGGTGACTGAATAGCCAATCAGTCAAAGGGGGACTGCAGAATTGAAGTCTGCAGCAGGGTGGCAACTAGAGGCCACAGATGAAGATGAAAAAGATGGCATGGGAGATCACAGGTGATCTTCCCATGTGCCAAAAATTTTTGCAGCTGAGGAGACTGCAAGAGTCAAGCCAGCCATTGGAGCAGCTGGACGAAGTGATCGAGGAGATCAAAAGGTTGATGCTAGAGTCAACAGATACTGCTAGCAAGGAGAGGCTGAGCAGAAGGAGAGCAGTAGCAGCAGCAGTAGCGCAGAAGCAGCAACAGTAGCAGGAGAATGGAGCAGATGGGAAGCTCCAAAGACTTATTTGGGATCTAGGAGGATTCCAATAGCTTAGAGGGGAAGCGCATGAGTAGGAGATCATGATTTTACAGCTGAGGAGTTTGATGCAGGAGCATCTCTGCTCGCCAGCTAGCCAGCCACGCCAGTGAATTCAAATCACACGCTAAAAGAGAGGCGCAGCCTCATATAAATTTGAATTCAATGTAATTTAAATGCTTAGGTTGTTGAGCCAGGAAGCCGTGCCTTTGTGCAAGCGTAGAGTAGATCAGCCTTAAATGTTTGTATGACTGATATCTAGATTCGATTCTAGACTAGACAGCCCATTCAATGTAATTGAATAGGGTAGGTAGATTGGAGGGAAGCGCTCGAAGAGCCCCCTCAGGTAAAAAAATATTTTCATATCTCTTTTTGTAGTTAGTAGTTAGTGAAGATGAGTAGAGGTTGAGTTGTAGAGCCAGCGAGAGCTCGAGAACACCATTGTAATTACAGGCATTTTCCATTTAATATAAAAAGAGCAGTTTTTCCTGCATAATATTTTTTGTTATGTGAATGTCTGTGTGTGTTCCCTTGTATGCTATAGATGTATGCTGTTATCATGCATTTGCAGGAGTGTGTTTGATTTCAGGTTGAAGTTCTTTGAGGCTTCACACCAAGAGGGTGTGATAGAACGCCGCAGGTTCTGATAGCCGTGCACAGAGGTGCATTTCTGAATACTGCGAGTTTAGACAAAGATGTGTTGCGACACAAGGACTGGAGTCAACAACTCAGGAGAAGACCTCAAGGTTGTTGAATACCTTGGAGGCAAGGATATGTATGAGATACATAGTTGCATACAGAATTCTGCTATGAATTTTGTAGAGCTCTGCCAAGTGGGCATTGAGCATATGTGTTGCGGTGCATTTGAGGAAGACTTCTATTGAGAAGTTTAGAGAGGAACCAGAATCACTGAGGATTCTGAGAGCTCTACCAAGTGGGCATTGAGCAAGTGCATAGGTGCACAAAAGGGACAGAAATGTTGAACGTTCTATAGAGAAGATACTCCACCAGGAGGGCGTCGAGGAAGTGTGCAGATAGGCACAAGAAGAGGGGAACTCTTTGAGTTCTGGAACTTAGAGGAAGAATCCACTGAGGGATATTCGTTGGGTTACTGAATACCCAAAAGGCCCAGTAAGAAGTTGCTTGAGGTAGAAGGATAGCCAGGAGGGCGTCCATATTCTCCATCTATGGGAGAAGAAAGATAAAATCCCTTAGGGATCTGAGTGGTTGAGAAGCTCAGGAGGGACAGTGCCTTTCACACACAGAGTTGGACTGCAAGGAGTGCAGTGGCTTAAGAACTCTTTGGAGAGTTCAAAGTTCCCAAAGATCAAGGGGGTTAGCGTTGTATACGCGCAACGAAGATCAAGGTGAAGGAGTTCGCAGAGAGAGAAGAGAAGCAAAGGTCAAGGCCTTTGAGAACTGGAAATTCTTCCTGGTTGGGAAGAAAGTGTGCAAAGCTTAGGAGGGAGCACAACAGCTGTCAGATCTGGGAGAAAAATCCCGTCAACCGTCAGATCTGGCAAAGAAGCAAGGAGGTTACGACTGGGTTTCCAAGGTGCAAACCCAGGATATTGTGGACAGTCGAATGTTCACATAAAATATCGTCGGCCATTGGAGTGGGAAAAGATACTCAGAGTTTAGTCTCTGGAGTAAGCGCACAGCAGAATAGATCTGAGCCATTAGATCTAGTTTAGGATTTTCGACAGCCGTCAGATTGGTAGAAGTTGCAGGGGATTTAACCTCGTAAAGAGGAGGAGGATCCTGACAGGTATCGGGATATCGCATATCGGGATATTGGAGATCTCGAGGACAAAAGATCAAGAATTTCCATGGGAAAAGTCCTGGAAACGATCAGAGTCATCCGTTTGTGGGGACACATGGACAAGATCGAAAGTCCATCGGCGTATCGGGGATCAGCGTTTCACGAGTCCTGGGAATAAGACAACCGGGACACTTGGAGTCGCGAAGATGCGAGACTGGATTAGGACCGTCCATTGGAGAAGGGACGCGTGGAAGCAATCAGCTCCATCAGGAAAAGTCCCAACAAGGAAGTTGTTGATCGGTGTTTGGGCCATCGGGATATCGGGGATCCCGTAGACAAGTGGTTTTGGAAATTTGGAATCGCTAACCGTGAAACCCCGATGAGTGGCAGCCAGCTATCAACATCTTAGAAAGGGGGAAAGCTCCAATGAGTGGGAGCTAGCTGTCAGCAGATTAGAGAAGGGGGAGAGCTCCGTTGTGTGGGGGCCAGCTGTCAGCCAGTCGGGATTTGAGGAGTCAAGAATCCCACGGGTATATGCATTTAGGCATTGGAAACCCTAAAACCCCGACGAGGGGTAAGGTTGTGGTCACGGGGAAATGGTCACGTGGACCAGGGGCTGAGCCAGGAGGGCTAGCTAAAGTTAAAGCACGTCGGGAATCGAAGGATCGCGGATCCAGAGGGAAATTGTATTTGGACATTGGAATGTCCGAAACCCTAATAGAAGTATATGGCTATGGTCATATAGTAGAAGGTCATGTGGACAGGGATCTTAGCCTAGAGGGCTAATGGGGATTGAAAAGCCTCGGGAAATTTAAGTCCAAAACCCCAACATAAAGGCATAAGGCTGCGGTCTTATGGGAAGTGGTTGCATGGACCAAAGGGCATAGCCATAGGGGCTAAGGCCGGGCAGAGATCTCATCGGTGATTGGGGATTCGAGAGTACAAGAACTCTTGATATCAAGATGGATGAAACCCCGAACCACGGTCAAGTGCAGAAGGTCATGTGGGAAAGAAGGACCTGTGGATCGGGTTTGAAGCAGTGATTCCCGAGGGAATCCAAGGAGCTGCTTCAGCTCAGTAAAAAGGGATTTTTGAGTGATCCTGTGAGCGGGCGAGGAGTTGTAGGTGTAGGTAGCTCACGCTTGCGTCAAGGGCACATTTTGCAAGGAAGGAGGGCATGAATCCCAAGAATTTTTTTGTGAGTTTTGGGATGAAATATTTTTCTACTTTGGGAGGATGTACTATATCGACCCGTATAGTCCATATGATTTTGTACAGCCTTTACAATCCATACAACCATACATATTTGGAACAGAAATCGAGGCATTTTTGGGCACAATTTTCGAGGTGGATTTCAAAATTTTGGTGGTTGTTTCTAGGTCATACGAAATAGTTCATATAGATGAATGTGGGCATGGAAAACATGGTATGGAGGAGGTCATACAGTAGTACGGTTTTGGCATGGAAAACAAGGTAGATTTTTGTGGGGAAGATTTGGTGTTGTGAGGTATTTTCCTTGGCTAGAAATGTGGTTTTGTTGCTGTAATGTACTTTCTTGAAATTTGAATAATAGATCTCTCTCTCTTTTGTTGGGTTTCCCCACATTGGGGTTTTCCCTAGAATTTGCCTAAATTTTCGAGTGTTATGGGTTGTTGTCCAGTATGTTATTTCCACTGCTATTTTTCTTAACAATGTGTATTTTTTCTTATGGAAATTTTTTAATGTGGGTTTATGCATTTATGAAGTTTATGAAGATAGTTATCTCTAGGTTGCTAAGTGTATGACATAAATTTCTTTTGCTGATTTTTTTCATTAAAAATCTATAGAACATAACCTGACATCACAATATGAAAAATATATCTTGATGTCGCATTCGAACATAAGCTTTAACCAACATCACATTGTGATGTAATCCAACATAACCTTATCTCACAATGTGACGAACATATCCCAATGTCACAATCTGACATACATAACCCAACAATGCAATGTCACAAATATAACTTGATGTTCTAATGTAATGAACAAAACCCAATGTCGCAATGTCATGACCATAATCTAACGAAAATATCTGAATGTCACAACATGACATTCAAATCCTAACATAACAATGTGATGTACATAACCCAACATCATAATGTGATGTAAAAAAACCAATGTCACAATGTGATGAACATAGCTCAATGTCGCAATGAGATGAACATAACTCGACATTGCAATATGATGAACATAACCCAACTTTGCAATGTGACGGACATATGTCCCAATGTCACAATGTTAGGAACATAACCCAACGTCGTAATGTAACGAACAAAACTCAACATTGCAATGCAATGACCATATCTCTATGTCATAATTTGTTGACCAAAACCTAATGTTGCAATGTGATGGCCATAACATTTTTTTGCAATGTGACAAACATAACTTGACAATAAAAAGTGTCGAACAAAACCCAACATTGCAACGTGACGAACATATCTTGATGTCACATTCAAACATAACATTTAACCAACATCACATTGTGATGTAAACCAACATAACCATACATAGAAATGTGATGAAAATATCCCAATGTCACAATGAGATGTACATAAACCAACAACACAATGTGATGTAAAAAACCTTGTGTTGCAATGTGACATACAGAACCCAATGTCACTATGTCACGAACATAGCTCAATGTCACAATGAGATGAACATAACCTTAACATTGCAATGGTGATTAGCATAACCCAATGTTGCAATGTGACGAACATATCCCAACATCACAATGTGATAAACATAACCTGACATCCTAATGTAATGAAAAAAACCAAACATCACAATGTCATGGCCATAACCTAACGAACATACCCCAATGTCAGAACTTGGCATTCAAAACTCGACATAGCAATGTGACCTACATAAACCAACATTGCAATGTGATGTACAAAACTCAATGTCACGATGTGATTAACATAGTTCAATGTTGCAATGAGAAGAACATGACATGAAATTGCAATGTGATGAACATAACTCAACGTTACAATGTGACGAACATATCCTGATGTTGCAATGTGAGGAACATAACCCATCATCGTAATGTAATGAACAAAACGCAACATTGTTATGTGATGACTATAGCTTGGCATCACAAAGTGATGAAAAAAACATGATGTTGCAATGTGATGACCATAACCCGATGTGATGGCACGACGCTCCTACATACCCTGCAGGGTCTCTGCGCCTGACCTCCCAGTCTTTAAGGATCGTTCAAATTTCACCTTTGAGCTGAAGTAGCTCCCTCGATTCCCTACTGGAATCTCTACTAAAAACCCAATCCACAGGTCCTTTTCCTTTACCTCATGGTCTCTCTGCACATGACTGCACTCTTTTCCTGGTCTTAAATTCAGGTTTTGGGGTTTCAAACTTTCTCATGCCAAGAGTTCATGTACTCTTGAATCCCCGATCACCGATGAGCCAATTCACCGATGCGCGCCTTTTACGCATTAGCCTTCCTGGCTGTACTCTGGTCCATGTGACCGCTGATTCATAAGAACGTAGCTTTATCCTTCTGTCGGGGTTTTGACTTCAAAATCCCGACGTGCTCCAATTTTCATTATCCCTCCAAGCTAAACTCCTGGTCCACATGACCCCCTCTATATGACCGTAGCCATACCTCCTCATCAGGGTTTCGAGATTTTCAATGTCGAAATGCAAATGTCCTCAGGACTCGTGATTCCTCGAATCCTGACGCGCTCTTTATGCGTTAGCCCTCCTGGCTAGAATCCTTGCCCATATGACCACTATCCCCGTGACCGCAATCTTATCCCTCATCGGGGTTTTAGGATTTCCAATGCCAAAATGAAATTTCTCACGGGATTTACGATCCTCCAAATCTCGATAGGTTGACAGCTGGCCCACACACAACAGAGCTTTCTTCCTTCCCTAATATGCTGACAGCTAGCCCCCATGATGGCTCCTTCCTTGTCAGGGTTTCGAGCTTCGCAATTCCAAAATGCCCAAACTCCTTGTGACCAGGATCCCCGATATCCCGATGACCCAAACGTCGATCAATAACTTCCTGTCGATACTTTTCCCCATGGCTTCGATTGTTGCCACGTGTCCTCCTCTGATGGATGGTCCTGATTTCTCCAAGATTTCGAGACTTTTGATGTCCCAACTTTTTTGACCTCAGGAACTCTGATTTCCCAATACTGAATATCCCGACTCTCTTCAGGTTTCTGACACCTATCTCCCCAAACGGACGGCTCTGATTATTCTGGGTAATTCCCCATGGAAATTCCCGATCTCATGTTCACGGAAATGTCGGTTTCCCGACTCTCGACACCTCGATCTCCGCCACGTGTATCTACAAACGGACGGTCCAGATTTTCTTAGCATTTTGAGACTTGAAGTGTCTCGACTTTCTCGACCTCGAGAATCCCGATGGCTGAAGTCCCGATGGTAAACTTTGTGCAGCTCATGTTTGATCTGACGGCTGATGGAAAATTTGTTCAAGATCTGACAGTTAAGATCCGTCCTCCTTCGTACTTTCTCTAGAGGCTAAACTCTGATCATCTTATCCCGACCCAATGGATGATGGTTATCTGAGTGAGATCCAACGGCTGACAGTCTCCTCCTTCTGTAGGCTCCTCCTGAACTTTCCCTAGACGTGAAAACCAACGGTCCAGGTTTCTTCTTCCAGCCAATCTGACGGCAGTTGTGCTCCCTCCTAAGCTTCTACACTTTCTCCCTGCACTTGGAGAAATTTCAAGTTCTAAAAGGCTCTAACCTTTGTCTTCCCTCTTCTCTGTGAACTCCTCACTCCGATTTCTCAACTACGCATGTAAAAACATTGTCCCTCCTGAGCTTCTGCACTCCTTGCACTCCTTGCAGAGCCCTCGCATGAAAGTGCTATATGTCCTAAGCTTCTCCTATAGCTTCGACCTCCCAAGGAAACTCGGTTCTTCTTTCCTTTTCTCCTTCAGATGGAGAATGCTTGGATGCCCTCCTAGCTATCCTTCACTCCAGCAACCTCTTGCTGAGTGCTTTTGGGCATTCAGTAACCCCGCCTCTAGAATCAGAACACGGCCTTCTGATTCTGATTCTGGTCCTTCTCTGAACTCATAGCAGAGTTCCTTCCTCTGTGCACTCCTTGCACCCACTCAATGCCCACCTTGCAGAGCTTCATAAAATCCTCAATGATTCTGGCTTCTATCTGAACTCACATCAGAGTTCCTCTTCTATGCACCACTATGCATATGCTCAATGGCCACTTGGCAGAGCTTCAAAAAACATCTCAGAGATTTTTTCTGCAACTGTGTCTTCTCCCACACAGCCTTGCCTCCAAGTTATTCAGCAACCTTGAGGTCTTCCTCTTGAGTTTTTGACTCCAGTCCCTGTGTCGCAGCACGTCTTTTTCCGAACCCGCAGAGTTCAGAAGTGCATCCTCTATGCACATCTCTCAGAACCCGTAGTGTTCTGTCACACCCTCCTGGTGTGAAGCCTCAAAGACCTTCACCTGAAATCAAACACACTCCTACAAATGCATGATAACAGCATACACTCATAGCATACACTGGAACACACACACAGACATCCACATAACACATAGTAATGCAGGAAAAACTGCTCTTTGTATTAAAATGGCAAATGCCTGTTTTTACAAGGTGTTCTTGAGCTTTCTCTGGCTCTTCTCAGACTTCTACTCATCTAACCTTCTCTTTTTCTCTACCGTGACTAACTACTAAAGTGAGATATCAAAATCTCTTTTACCTGAGGGGGCTCTTCGAGTGCTTCCCTCCAATCTACCTACCCTATTCAATTGCATTGGATGGGCTGTCTAGTCCAGCATCTAGATCAATATCTCAGCCATAAAAAACATTAATGGCCGATCTTATCTACAGCCTGCATAAAGGCACGGCTCTATGGCTCACTAGCCTAGACATTTAATTACATTAAATTCAAATTTCAAATGAGGCTGTGCCTCTATTCAGCTTGAATGCACGCACTCGAGGTGGCTGGTTGGCTAGATGGCTGATGTGGAGAGATGCTCCTACATCAAAATCCTCAACTACAAAATTCATGAGCTCCTGCTCATGAGCTTCCCATCTCAGCTGTTGGAAATCCTCCTGGATCCCAAACAAATATCTGGAGCTTCCCATCTACTCCATTCTGCTGCTTCTATTGCTTCTGTGCTACTGCTGCTGCTACTTTTCTTCTGCTTAGCCTCTCCTTGCTGGCCGTTTCTACTGATCGGATCATCAGCTCCATGATCTCTTCGATCACCTCATCCATTTGCTCCCATGGCTGGCTCTATTTTTGCAGTATCCTCAGCTGCAAAAATTTTTGGCACATGAGCAGATCATCATGATCTGCCATGCCTTCTTCATCAGTTTCCAACTTCACCTATTGGATATGTACGCTCTGCACCTTCACCCTCTCTTCCAGGGCTTCTATCTGTTCCCACAGATTAGCCAAACTAACGCTATCGACCTCTTCTTCCTCTACTTCTACAACCTCCCATGTTGCAGTCTTTTCAGTCTCCTGGCCAAAAATACTGAGCCATTCCTTAGAATGCTCATCATCCTCTTCTACTTCTTTTGTTGTCAACTTCAGTGCTACAACTTCCTTAGCTTCCTAGCTGAAAATACTGAGCCATTCCTCAGAATGCTTATTTTCTTCATCTGCTTGGGAAGCTTCCAAAGTCTGCTCCAATCCCTCTTCTTTCCGGACAGTCATAGTTGACTGTTCTGCTGCTGTTGTTGCACCTGCAACACAGATTTCTACCCCCTCCTGGGCAAGTGGTAGGAATATCTAAATTCCCCCAATCATCAGAAGATCTCTCATATCTTCCTCCTCTATCAGCTGCACCTGCTGATCCAAAATCACCTCTAAGTTTATGAGGCCAACAAATAGTCTCATCTGCTCATCCCTACCCATCTGGCAATATGGGATGCTTCCGCTGCTCTCCTGGCAGACTATGAGATCAACCGATCCCATCTTCATCAGCTATCCTTGCTGAATTGAACTCACCTCCGAGTCCATGAGACTTTCAGATAGTCTCGAATTTTCATCTCTACCCACCTGGTAATTTGAGATGCTTCTGCTACCCTCCTGGCAGTCTTTAAGATCCCGCAGCGATCTCATTTCATTGCCCAACTAGCAATGTGAAATTCCTTGGCTGTCCTCATGACAGTCTTTGAGATCTCGCAGTGATCTCATGTCATTGCTCACCTGGCAATCTGGAATTTCCTCTCTGCCCTCCTGGCAGTGCTTGAGATCTTCAAATGATCCCATTTCATTTTCTTCATCATCGAGACCTCTCCCAGTCTCTAGTTCACATACCTGAACCATTTCTTCTTTTGGTCCATTGAGGTTTTCAGCATACCTCAACCATCTTTTTAACAGTCTGCGCTACCCTCTAACCATCAACTCCTTGACTGGCCATTTTTCTTTGGGCTTCCTCATGGGCCATTCACACATCCATCTCGACCTCTTATCCTGTCGCATCTACAGTTCGAGCTTCTCTATATCTGCCTTTAATTCATAGAGGTATTTATCCATATCTCTATCCATTTCTGCAAGCTTTTCTGCCTTGCTCTTCTTCCCAGCATGCCTATGGCCTTCAGTAACCATGGTGCTGTCTCTGTCTGCTTTCCTAGCAAACCTGCTGCTGTCACTCTGCACTAAGAGTTCTACCAGCTTCATCTTCCTACAGTCTTCCTGACTGCCTTCTTGATTGCCTCCTACCTACAAACAATCCTCACAGAGTCTCCAACGCTCTGTCTTCTCCCTCTGCTTGAAATAATCAAACAGAGTTCTAGCTCTGATACCAACTTGATGGCGCGACGCTCCTACATACCCCGCAGGGTCTCTGTGCCTGACCTCCTGGTCTTTAAGGATCATTCAAATTTCACCTTTGAACCGAAGTGGCTCCCTCAATTCCCTACTGGAATCTCTACTAAAAACCTGATCCGTAGGTCCTTTTCCTTTACCTCACGGTCTCTCTACACATGACCACACTCTTTTCCTGATCTTAACTTCAGGTTTTGGGGTTTCAAACTTTCTGATGTCAGGAGTTCATGTACTCTTGAATCCCCGATCATCGATGAGCCAATTCACCGATGTGGGCCTTTTACATGTTATCCTTCCTAGCTATACTCTGGTCCATGTGACCTCTGATTCATAAGACCGCAGCCTTATCCTTTTGTCAGGGTTTTGGACTTCAAAATCCCAACATGCTCCAATTTCCCTTAGCCCTCCAGGCTAAACTCCTGGTCCACATGACCCCCTCTATATGACCGCATCCATACCTCCTCATCAGGGTTTCGAGCTTTTCAATGTCGAAATGCAAATGTCCTCAAGACTTGCGATTCCTCGAATCCCGACGTGCCCTTTACGCGTTAGCTCTCCTAGCTAGAATCCTTGCCCATATGACCATTATCCCCATGACTGCAGTCTTATCCCTCGTCGGGGTTTCAAGGCTTCCAATGCCAAAATGAAATTGCTCACAGGATTTTCGATCCTCCAAATCCCGATAGGTTGACAGCTGGCCACCACACAACGGAGCTTTCTTCCTTCCCTGATATGCTGACAACTGGCCCCCATGATGGCTCCTTCCTTGTCGGGGTTTCGAGCTTCGCGATTCCAAAATGACCAAACTCCTTGTCACCAGGATTCCCGATATCCCGATGACCCAAATGCCAATCAATGACTTCCTGTCGGGACTTTTCCCGATGGCTTCTATTGCTGCCACGTGTCCTTCTCTGATGGACGGTCCCGATTTCTCCAAGATTTTGAGACTTGTGATGTCCCAAAATTTTCGACCTCAGGAACTCCAATTTCCTGATACTGAATATCCTGACTCTCTTCGGGTTTCTGACACTTGTCTCCCCAAATGGACGGCTCAGATTATTCCGGGTAATTCCCCATGGAAATTCTCGATCTCATGTTCACGGGAATGCCGATTTTCCAACTCTCGACGCCTCAATCTCCGCCACGTGTATCCACAAATGGATAGTCTATATCTTCCCAGTGTTTTGAGACTTGAAGTGTCTCGACTTTCTCGACCTCGAGAATCCCAATGGATGAAGTCCCGATGGTAAACTTCATGCATCTCCTATCTGATCCGACGGTTGAGGGGAAATTTGTTCAAGATCTGACGGTTCAGATCCATCCTCCTGCGTGCTTTCTCAAGAGACTAAACTCTGATCATCTTCTCCCGACCCAACAGCTGACAGTTATCTGAGTGAGATCCGATGGCTAATGGTCTCCTCCTTCTGTAGGCTCCTCCTAAACTTCCCCTGGATGTGAAAACCAACGGTCCAGGTTTCTTCTTCCAGCCGATTTGATGGTGGTTGTGCGCCCTCCTGAGCTTCTGCACTTTCTCCCTGCACTTGGAGAAATTTCAAGTTCTCAAAAGCTCTAACCTTTGTCTTCCCTCTTCTCTGTGAACTCCTCACTCTGAGTTCTCAACTGCGCATGTAAAAACTTTGTCCCTCCTGAGCTTTGGATTCTGAAGCTTCTGCACTCCTTGCAGAGCCCTCGCACGTAAAGTGCTATCTGTCTTCTTTCCTTTTCTCCTTCAGATGGAGAATGCTTGGATGCCCTCCTGGCTATCCTTCACTCCAGCAACCTCTTGCTGAGTGCTTCTAGGCATTCAGTAACCCCGCGAAGGTCCTTCAGTGGATTCTTCCTCTAACTTCCAAAACTCAAAAGAGTTCTCTTCTCTCCTCTGTGCCTATCTGCACGCTTACTCGACACCCTCTTGGCGGAGTGTCTTCTCCACAGAACATTCAACAGTTCTGTCTCCTTTCTCCTGTGTCTCTATGCACCTGCTCAATGCCCACCTGGCAGAGCTTCACAGAATCCTCCATGATTCTGGTCCTTCTCTGAACTCACAACAGAGTTCCTTCCTCTGTGCACTCCTTGTACCCACTCAATGCCCACCTGGCAAAGCTTCACAAAATCCTCAATGATTCTGGCTTCTGTCTAAACTCACAACAGAGTTCCTCTTCTGTGCACCATTGTGCATATGCTCAATGCCCACTTGGCATAGCTTCACAGAAATCCTAAGAGATTCTGTTTGCAACTATGTCTTCTCCCACACAGCCTTGCCTCGAAGGTATTCAACAACCTTGAGGTCTTCCTTCTGGGTTGTTGACTCCAGTCCCTGTGTTGCAGCATGTCTTTGTCCGAACCCGCAGAGTTCATAAGTGCATCCTTTGTGCACGGCTCTCAGAACCCGCAGTGTTCTGTCACACCCTCCTAGTGTGAAGCCTCAAAGACCTTCATCTGAAATCAAACACACTCATACAAATGCATGATAATAGCATACACTCATAGCATACAATGGAACACACACACAGACATCCACATAACACACAGTAATGCAGGAAAAACTGCTCTTTGTATTAAAATGACAAATGCCTGTTTTTACAAGGTGTTCTTGAGCTCTCTCTGGCTCTTCTCAGAATTCTACTCATCTAACCTTCTCTTTTTCTCTACCGTGACTAACTGCTAAAGTGAGATATCAAAATCTCTTTTACCTAAGGGGGCTCTTCGAGCGCTTCCCTCCAATCTACCTACCCTATTCAATTGCATTGAATGGGCTGTCTAGTCCAGCATCTGGATCTAGATCTCAGCCATACAAAACATTAATGGTTGATCTTATCTACAACCTGCACAAAGGCACAGCTCTATGGCTCACCAGCCTAGACATTTAATTACATTAAATTCAAATTTCAAATGAGGTTGCACCTCTCTTCAGCTTGAATGCACGCGCTCGATGTGGCTGGCTGGCTGACGTGGAGAGATGCTCCTGCATCACGATGTCATAATGTGACGAACATAAATTGACATCACAAAGTGTCTAACAAAACCCAACATTGCAATGTGACAAACATATCCTAACATCGTAATGCGATAAACATATCTTCAACTAAAAAAATAAAAAATAAAAAATAACCCTTCACCAACGTGACATTGTGATGCAATCCAATTACAGTCAACAATAGTCAGCCATGGTCAACCATGTTCAAACATAGTCAACCATGCACATCCATGGTTAACCATAGTCACACATGGACAACCATGGTCAACCATAGTCAAACATGATCACCCCTGGTCAACTATAGTTAAGCATTTTCATACATAGTCAACCCATGTTCAATCATAGTCACCCATGGTCAACATGGTCTTTCACAATTGACCATGGTCTTCCATGGTCAACCATGGTCAAGAGATACAAATTTTATCATAGTCAGCCATGGTCAACATGGTCTTCCATAGTCTACTACGGTCTACCCTGCTCAACCATAGTCATCCATAGTCAACCATGGTTAACCATAGGCAACTGTGGGCAATCATAGTCAACCTTGGTCAACCATATCCAACCATGGTTAGCATGGAAACATGGTCACCATTATCAAATGTTATCAAGCATGGTCAACCATTGTCAACTATAGCCTTTCATGGGAAACTATAGACGACCATGGTCAAACATGGTCATGCACAATCTACATGGTTAAGCATGGTTAACATGGTCAAACAGAGTCAACCCTGGTCATCCATGTTCAAACATAGTCATCCATGTTCAAATATAGTCAAACATGGTCACCCATGGTCAAACATAGTAAAAGATGATCATTCTTGACCAACCATAGTCAACATGGTCATACAGAATTACCCATGGTCAACATGGTCTTCCATAGTCAACCATAATCTACCATAGTCAACCATAGTCAACCATATTCAACCATGGTCAAGAGGTATATTAAAACTTTATCAAAGTCACCCATAATCAACATGGTCTTCGATAATCAAACATGATCTACCTTGGTCAACCGTACTTTACCATGGTCAACCATAAGAAACCATAGCCAACCATAGCCAACCTTGGTAAACCATAGTCAACCATGGACAATATAGTCACCATTGTCAAACATTGTCAACCATTATCAACCATAGTCAACTACAATCTTTCATGGGAAACCATAGACAACCATAATTAAGCATGGTCAAACGTGGACACACATAGTCTACATGCTCAAACATGGTCGACCATAGTCAACATGTGAAACCTTTGTCAACCATACCCAATCATGGTCACCCATGGCTAGCCATAATCAACTATGGTCATACATAGTCAACCTTGGTCAACATGGTCACCATTTTCAAACATTTTTAACCATGATCAACCATAGACAACCATGCTTAAAGGTGGTCAAACATGGTCATACATATTTTACATGGTTAAACATGGTCAATCGTAGTCAGCATGGTCAAACATAGTCAAACATGGTCATCCATGTTCAAACATAGTTAACCATGGTGATCCATGGTCAAATATAGTCAAACATAGTCACTCATGGTCAAACATAGTTAAACATGGTCAATCATGGTCATACATATGTAGAATTGGAGTGAAACCTGGATAGAGAATCTAGCTAGAAATAATTCACACAAAGCTTGCAAAGTTGAGAGAGAGAGGAGAGATGAAGAGAAAGAATAAAGAATTGTATTAACCACTATCCACACTCAAATAATGAGTAAATTATAGTATATATAAGCGACATGACTTAACTTATGTGCCATAGTGGTGATCTAGATAGATGTGAACACACACTAACAAACATGGGAGTGAACTTCCACCTAGTCCTAGTTAACTAGCCATGTAGTCGTCAGTTAACTAGATAACACAATTGGAGTGAGGAAAATTTTATGCATGAACATTTGTGGTGGCTTTGTGGTGATGATCCCAAGGTAACTACATCCTCTTGGTGATGATCCTGAAGAAAAAATGAAATACTTAGTGATAATTCCAAGGTTGTCATGAAAGACTCTACTCCACTATTTTAATTGAAGTACAACTGAGTAATGACTAAATAAGATGTGGCTTCCTCATCTATATGATAATATTCTCATCTAGGGGAGAATCTCTCTGATCAAGGGCCCCCTCAACATAGGATAATAAACTTAGGAAAAGAAATACTAGGTGGGTGTGTAATATCTCCAACGCCCCACCTGAATGGATCCCCACAAGAAACCATGTTAGGTACCCATTTTATAATGGATCTAATGAAAACCTCATGGAAACCGCGCCCCCCCCCCTAAAGATACAATGTTGAAAAAGAAGAAGGATAACAGCTAGGCAACTCTATCCTTCACTAAAAGGAGACCTCGTAAATGTGCAAGTTTATGCTCGATGAATATGAATCATGGGCTAAATTTCGCTAAATTTCGCTCATGGGCTAATTTTAGGGGCTAAATTTCGCTCATGGGCTAATTTTTCATGGTTTTTCCAAAAATGAGATTCGTTATTTTAAAAATGATTTGCCCAAATTCTATAGGATAAAATTATTTTAACTTAAAAATAGCCAAAAAATTATAAAAACTATATAAAATCCTTAGAAATTTGAATATTTTTACAAAAATATCGCCAAACATTTATAGTTAGCATATGAAGGATTAGAAAGATTCGCCAAGGTTTCTACATTTTAAAATAAATTTCCATCCTTAAAATCATCCCTGAATATGATTTTGAATATCTGGATGTCTATATAGATCCCATGAAGTATATGCACCAACGATATGTATGTATTTATCCACCTTCTCTGATTTGAAGGAAGAAGATCCAAATCCCCTTCATTCATGGTAGTTTTCCAATACAAATTATCTTCAACATTTGTATAGGCTGAAGCGTTGAATGTCAGAACCATGTAGCAATGCATGAGAATTACTATTTTTGTGTCTATAAGAGAATATAGAACTCCCTTGAATTGGTATCTCATCCTTCTAGGATGATGCAGGAGCATCGTGCAAAGCCAAAGCACGTGACTAGCCAAGGAAATAGCTGGACGCACGGAGGAAGAAAAAGAGCACGTTTTCATAAGAACCATTTTGAATTTTGAACTTAAAAGGCATTAATGTAATATTTAGGAAGAAGGCATACTTTGCATTTATATTTTGCATGATTGTAAAAAGAGATCTTGAGTGATTTGCTCTCATCTATTAATATAAAAGGAATTTAAGCCCATTTAATGAAAGTAGGTAGGTTTGAATTAATAGATGAGACAGTTTAGAGAGTAGGAGGGAAAACAGATATAGACACCCTCATTCTTGTATCATTGTATTATTAGTAGAGAGAAGAAGCATAGAGATGTAGAGAAAACCCCATGTACAGGAGCTTTGAATTAATATATGAAGCTTTGAGTCAGATTTCATGGTGTTATGATGTTTTCCGTTTATACATGGTGAATGGTATGTTCATGGTTGTTTATTCTCTCCGTTATGCATTTTCTTTAATACTGTGTGTATGTATGATTTCATTTTGAATGTTTGAAGTCTAAGAGAGAGAGAATGAGTTTCAATTGTTTCTCTTCCTGAGTGAGAGAATTTTCTGCAAGGAGTGCAGTGAAACGTTCGCAAGGTGTGCATTGACAAAGGGTCTGAGTTTTATCTCAGAAAGCCCAGGAGGGATACCATTGTTCTCATTCCAGTAGAAGCACAGGAGGAGCACAGAGGCCGTGCAAGGAGTGCGCAGGCTATTGGAAGTCTTAGGACTTATCAACTAAAGGAAGGATTGAAAGACTACCATTGTCGAGATAGCACAGAGTTGAAGAGATCAAATACCCAGGAGTATTTGAATGATTGTCGCAAGGAGTGCGTGCAGGAGTCCTTTTAGAGACTCGATTTTACAAGTTAAATCTCAGAAGGGATAACACCTTTGAACACTTCAAAGGAAGACGGAGATCAAAACACTTCAAGGGAAGAACCTTTATTGTTTCAGAGAGATTCTCGAGGAAGAGATCGAATGGTCGAATTTCTCCATAGAGAACTTGCGAAGCTGCGAGAACCGTAGGATCCAGAGAAGCTACAAAGTGGATAGGGGAGGACGAACCCATCACTTTGTTATCAGGAATCAATGTGGACTGTTGATCATGATATGTATGAGCCTTCAGATCATCTCGGTATCTCAGGGATCCTAACTGTGAAGAGCAGAGCATAGAGGAACAAAAGTCCCAAAGTCGCAAGTCGCGACTGAAATCTCTGTGGAGTTTCAAGATTTCAGCATTTCGCTTGTCGGAAAGTAGAGGAGGCAGCATTTGGGATCAAGAGTTCTAAGATTGTGAGAAGTGTAGGGAGAGATCTAGACCATTGGATCAAAGCCGCAGGAGAACCATCAGATCTAAATCTGCATGGAATATCGCATATCGTGAATAAAGAGGGAAGACCAAATCCTTTGGTTGCGCGAATTCCTGAATAGCAAGAAGTAGGAGAAACCTCTTCTCTATATCATGTATCGGGATCTTAGAGGTTGAAAGAAGTCATTTTTTATTGCAAAAATCACGAGCTTACGAGTTGTGAGGGCTTTGCAACACGTGGCACATTCGCTTGGTGGGATCCACGTGGTTGACAGGTGGCGTGGGAATAAGATGCCCGGAGAAAGGAAGAAGTTGTGACAGGTGGTGGACACGTGTCGTTCGAAAAGGGAGTCAACACCCCGGTTGACTTCTCGTGCTTCGGATCTTGTCATACAGGGGCACAAGGGTTCAACATCAAAAGTCATGAACTTGCGAGTTTCGAGGACCGTTGAAGGAGTCAAACCTTCATTGGCTTTTGCATCTTAGAATCTCGTAAAAAGAGGGCCCGTGGATTCAATCGTTCAACTCGCAAACCTGTGAGTTGTGAGAGAGACTAGCATTTTATCTCTAGCCAGTGGTTACGCATGGAGGGTGCTAACAAGAAAGATCCATACCCATCACATCTTGGGTATCGGCGTTTGGAGAAGAGAAGTCAAGGGTCTTCAACCCATGAACACGCGAGTTGCGAAAGGCGCTTGCACAAGGACCTGTGGATCGAAATTGTTAAAGGTTTCGTCAGGGAGCCAAAGAAGCCGCTTCGTCTTAAGGAGAATTAGAATGATCCTGTGTGGATCTTGGCCTGATGGTCGGGGTCTGCATCAAGTGGTATCAGCACACAAAAAGAGTTCTTTACTTTCTGTAGCAGAGAAAAGAGAAATATTTTACTGCCATGCCATCGAGAAGAAGAGATAGACCAATGCCTGATCCAACATGGAGAGGGAAATGTGTGAACTACGTGCCAAGCTTGATGCCTTGGAGAGAACACAAAGGTGCACAGTCGACGTTGGGGATATCAGCGAGGATGAAAGTGAAAGTGAGGCTAGACACGAAGAAGAAGTCACAGTCGAAGATGCTGCAGACGAACGCCTATTCAGGGTTGTTGCAAGGATAGGTGCTAGAGAAAAAATGGACATTCCATTGTATGAGGGAAACCTAGATGTTGAAGAGATTCTATACTAGATTAGAGATCTGGATAAATACTTTGACTATGAGGATGTCGAGGAATATAGAAAATTCAAACATGTTGTCACTAGACGTAAAGAGCATGCATCACTATGGTGGGATGAACTGCAGACTGACAGACACTGTAAAGGCAAGCAGAAAATCAAAAGTTGGGATAGAATGGTTGTGAAAATGAAAGTCAAATTCATACCCAAGGATTATCAAATCACTCTATTTCGAAGGATGTAGAATTTAAGATAGAAGTTGATGTCAGTAAAGGAATACACTGAAGAATTCTACAAGATAAACATCAGAGTAGGTCATCAGGAAAGCGATGATGAAAAGGTTGTCAGGTACATGAATGGTCTGAGATATGACATTCCAGATGAGATGAGCATAATGATCATTTGAAATGTGGAAGATGCTTATCAGATGCCTCTGAAAGATGAAGAGAAGCTGAGCTGAAAGCAAGGTCAAACAGCCCGAGGCAGAAGTCAAGTCCAAGGCAAAGAAATTTCCCAAGACAAAAATCAGAAATCTAAAGAATAAGGTAAGAAACCTCAAACTCAAACTGAGAGAGGAGGAAGCTCACAGAGAGGATAGTATGTTGATAGAAATACTTTTCCTCGAGCTAGAGGAAGAGGAAGATGTCGAGGAGGTCAAGTGAAATGTTTTGTCTATGGGAAAAATGGACATAAATCTTATGAGTGTCTAGACAGAAAGAAAGAAGGTGGGAAAACTCACATTGTCGAAGCACAAGGATGGAATGTTGAGGCAGAGGATGTTGAGGGCGGAAGATCCTTAATGATGAGGAAATTTCTCTTAACGCCAGAGAAGGAGGTAGAGAACCCAGCCCAAAGGAACAGTCTATTTCGAATTTCTTGCAAAACCAAAGACAGGGTATGCAAAGTCATCATGCAAAGTGGTAGCATAGACAATCTCGTTTTTATAGAGATGGTAGAAAAGTTGTTGTTGGAGACTATTGTACATCCAAGCCCATACAGAGTTTCGTGGCTATAAAAAGGACATCAGGTAAATTTCACTAAACAGTGTTTAGTTGAATTTAAAATAGGAGGATATAAGGATGAAATATTATGTGATGTCATTCCCATGGATGTTTGTCATCTATTGTTGGGTAGACCGTGGCAATATGACAAAAATGTGGCTCATGATGGGAGAAAGAACACATACACCCTGGAAAAGAATGGTAGGATGCACATGTTGTTGTCGATTAAGGATAAAGAAGTGAAACCAGAGGTGAGCAACACTGTACTTCTTATGAGTGGGAAGGGACTTCTTAATGAGGTTAAGAAGAAGGAAGACACATAATTTATTGTGGTTAGGAAGCCTAGAATTGTTTTGACCAGTACAAGAGTGGATGATTTATCAGAGGAAATCCAGGAGTTATTGGAAGAGTTCATTGATATAGTAGTGGACGAACTACCTCGTTCGTTACCACCGATCAAGAGTATAAGCCATCACATTGATCTTATACCTGGAGCCAGTTTACCAAACAAAGAAGGGCGCAGATTAACGCCGCTGGAAAATGAAGAAGTCAAGAGGTAGGTCTAGGACTTAATGGACAAAGTATTGGTTAGAGAGAGCTTGAGTCCATGCGTTGTTCCAACAACGCTCAGCCCAAAGAAAGATGGAGGTTGAAGGATGTGTACAGACTCGAGAGCGATCAATAAGATTACCATCAGATACATATTTTCATTACCAAGGATGGACGATTTGATGGATTGCTTGAGTGGCATAAGATTTTTTTCAAATATTGATTTGAAAAGAGCATATCATCATATTCGCATGAGAGAAGGTGATGAATGGAAGACAACTTTCAAGACAAATGAAGGGCTATATGAATGGCTTGTTATGCCATTTGGCTTAACAAATGCACCTAATACTTTCATGAGGTTGATGAACAAAGTCCTGAAAGATTTCATAGGGAAATTCGTCATTGTATACCTTGACGATATATTGATTTTCAACAAGACTGAAGCAGAGCACTTGAAGCACTTAGTTGCAGTGATGAAGAGATTACAGCAAGAGAAATTGTTGATTAATATGAAGAAATCATCAATTATGAGGACATAACTCATTTATTTGGGTTTTGTTATCTTTGCAAATGAGTTGAAGATGGATCACGAAAAGGTGAATGCAATTAAGAATTGGCCATCACTGAAAAGTGTGTTTGAAGTTCGAAGCTTCCATGGTTTATCTAGTTTCTACAGGAAATTCATCCTAAATTTCAGTGGAATTAGTGCACCAATGATGGATACGGTGAAGAAAAGGCATAAATCTTTTCATTGGATAGAGGAAGCAGAGAAGAGTTTCAACCTGCTAAAGAAGAAGATCACTGAGCAACCAATTTTGGTTTTGCCTGATTTCAGCAAGACATTCCAGGTCAAGTGTGATGCGAGTGGATATACAATTGGAGAGTTCTTGAGCCAAGACGACAGGCCGATCGCATACTTCAGTGAGAAACTGAATGAAGCGAAGGTTAAGTACTCCACATATGACAAGGAATTATATGCAGTCATACAAGAACTGAAGAAATGGAGACATTATTTGGTTCCCAAGGAGTTTGTTTTGTACAGTGATAATCATGCTTTACAATTCATGACTCAACAAGAGAAGTTGAACCAAAAACATGTTAAATAGGTTGAATTCATGTAGAATTTTACTTTTGTAACTAAGCATATTTCTGGAACTACTAACAAAGTTGTTGATTCTTTGAGTAGGAAATGTTTGCTTATGCAGGAATTCAGAGTCAAAACTTTGGGTTTTGATAACCTTAAAGAAATGTATAGGGATGAACCAGATTTTAAGGAAGCATATGAGGCGTCTGAGAATCCAATTCTCAGGGACAAAACCCAATGGATTGAATACACCATCCAGGATGGATTATTATTCAAGGGCAATCAGCTATGTATTCCAAAATGCTCCATGAGGGAGAAATTGCTGAAAGAGAATGTAACATCCCGCTCTGGCGCACTGAGAAAACTTATTTTTTGAGAACACTGGCTCGCAAGTGATCTAGACTTTTGTGATGTTAAACCATTTATACTTGATTATGATGCGATTGATAGACGACATGATGTTTTACCAGTTTTGATTGACACAGGTGCTGCTGACTCTATTTCATTGAGTGTGCAGGGTTTCGGACCTTGAGGATGCAGATGCATCGGTGGAACCCCCTTGGACTCTGGATTGAGTCAGGGAGTGTGCTATTTGGGTTGATTTATTTACTGTGATATTTCTTTGATCTGATGATATGATGTTGACATGTTCTGACACAATTGTTGATGATGCAGGCTAACGATAGCTTGCCGACCAGACTCACATATGGAGTAAAGAGGCCACACATGATTTCCAGAAAGGTTGAGGGAGAGGGGTGGACAGCAGCCCTGCCACCGCCTACTAGCACTCCCACCGTGGCTTGACCTGTAGGTTAATGATTACCTAGTTCGAGAGGATCCATGATGTCGTGAGGGCAGACTTCGACAGTCACTCATGATGATTCTAAGGGGTGCGCAATAAGGTGGGGGCCTTATTCCTTAGAACCCTTAGTCTCCCACAAGTTCACCTGGTGGAGTGTTGACTCCAGGGGTTATAGATGTCTACCAATTAGTCTATTTGGCGAGTGGCACCCTTGGAGCACGTGGTGCATCCTGAAGGGCACGTCACACAAAAGAAACACAAGAAGCGAGTGGAACCCTTGGAGCACATGGTGCATCCTGAAGGGCACATCGTGCAAAGGAAATGAACAAGGCGAGTGGCACCCTTGGAGAATGTGGGGCGTCCTGAAGGGCATGTCTCATTGATGTGGATGAAGGAAACAAACCTAAATAGCCCTAAGACAATAACGCCTTAAGAAATTCTTAAACAACTTCCCTAACCCAGTGTCGCCTAGTTCAGAATATGGTACTAAGTCTAAAACTTTAAGGATAAAATTTTAGTCTAACCCTAAGAGCAGACTCTGGAATAAAAATAACAAAAGAAACAAAAACCCACCTAAGTAATAGTCGGGTCTTCATAAAATTCTTGGGGCGATGACGAGGGTAATATTTAAAGAAAATCTAATAGTTTTAAAACTATGCAAAGAAGAAATTAATTCCTAATTGGTGGGAGAATGACATCACCTATGTAGTATAACGTAAAGAAAATTCCAAAAAAAAAAACTAAGACCATTATCCTCTCATTATCCATGTCTACATTATTAAACTATCCTCCATCACCTTAATCTTCCAGTATCCATTTCCCATTTACATGTCCATTTCACATTACTAAATTACCATCCATTCCCTTAATTTCTCATTATTCCTCTTTTATGTTATAAATCTACATTTTCCCATATACATGTTTGTCATCACTTTAATCTCTCATCATCCTATATATGTATATTAATGATAAATTAAAATGATGGATAATGATAAATGAAAATGATGAATAACATGCATGTAAATAGGA
>JASDQU010103331.1:463847-485131 GCA_032191745.1 Picea mariana | reverse complement strand
GGAATAAAAAAAAAAAAAAATAGGGAAATGAGCTTTTAAGAAAAAAAAGATAATTTATGGAGAAGGGTAGGGATGAGTGACACTTGTAAAAGAGAGAAATTTTTAGGGTTTCATGAAAAACTTAAAAGAAATATGATTTAGGGTTGGAGAGGGGATAAAAGAAAGGGGAGAAGGGGGGAAAAGGAGGGGGCTATTAGGTATTGTGATGCTGCCAAAATGGAGAACGAGACTGATTGCTTGTGAGGAGTTGGGGATTTCCTCAGCTGTATTAGAGTGGTAGCTTAGCCTTGGAGGCGAGCGGGGAAGCTAGGTTACTGTCTGGATTGTGTGTGACCCCTTTGTGGCCGGGGGGCAAAGGGGGAAGCAGAGTACCCCTAGCGTTTGGCTGGGAGGTACCGGTGAGTCCTCTACGGTCAGCACGGAGCAGGAGCGGCACGACGCATAGAAAACACTTGAGGACGGCACTGTGGCAACGGTATGATCTTTAAATTTATAGTTCTGGACTGCGTAGTTTATTTTTATTGACTGTTCTGCACTGTGTAAATTTATAAATCATTGCTTTGGACTGCGTAGATTTTATTTATGGCTTTGGACTGCTTAGATTTAGGTTGTTGTTCTGGACTGTGTAATTTTTATTAACTATTGCTCTAGGCGGTGTAAAAATTTATTTAGGGTTCAGTGCTGTGTAAAATTTTTATGATCTATTGTGCTGGAATCTTAAGCTTTTCTCTTACCTGAGATTTGGCCTTTGTTGACACCGAATCTCGGATAAAACCAGCGTGGGCATCACCCGCCTACTACCCTTAACATTTTTCTTGAATCCCTTCGAATTTTTTTTACCTTCAGCAATATTCGTTGTGTTGACATGCGACCAGTGTACTTTTAAATCTCTGTGTATTTTTTTTTATCTCAGCGCTGTGGCTTGTTGTATCTCCATGAAATTTTTCAATCTCTGTGTATTTTTATTCTATCACCGTGCAGTGGCTCATGGTAGCTCCGTGTAATTTTCAATTCTCTAGGTATGTTTAACTCAGCACTGCGGCACATTGAATCTCGTCGTATTTTAGTCTCTTTGTATTTCTGACACGTTGTCTCTGAGTATTCACTATACTTGGGGCAGCAATCGCTGCGTCGTTGCATGTTTTTGTTTTTCCCTCTGTGCTCCATCAATCCATAACCTGCGTGGAGTTACCGTCTACGTCCATCTTGTTTGCATTGATAATATCCTTTGTCTGTGTTGAATGCCCAGCCTGTGCATGGATGGCACCTCTGTATCCACCATGGGCCCTTTTTGACTGTGTGTGTTAATGGAAATTTTATTTACGACTGTGCCAATTGTATTAGGGGAATCTTCTATCACGGATGTTCTGGGTAGAGTCGTGAGCCCAACGGAGTTGGTAAATGAGATTACATAACCTGTTTCCCACTTGACCACTGATCGGGAAAACAACTAATTTAATTTTAGACCGGGCGAGTCCATTGTCCTTTCTTACCAGTTTTTTTTTTTAAATGTGAGGTGTAGGTTTTGGAACCCCCTGTTCGGATTCTCAGCCTCAAACCTAACTAATTAATTCGGATTCAACCTCAGGTCGCCCCCTTAATTCTTGATGGTAAATGAGCTGGCCAAACCCTGGCAGAACCCTGGCAAACCCTCGATAGTAAATGAGCTGGCAGTAATAACTGACCCGGCAGAATCCTTTCTATCCCTGACAGCATCCAACTTTTGACAATCGTGGGTCGTATTGGTGTTAATGCTTATTTAATTTCTGTCAGTCATTGGATATAATGGTAATAAGGTGGAGGTTACCGTTGCTGCTTCTGGATATGCCCAACAGTCTTAACTACTAACAGATCGATTTTCTTGTTTATTATTAAGGGCTTCTTCCAATTTAAAAGTTGTTTTCTTATTAAAGTTAACCATATATTGATAATGAGTGTGGATACTTTGTTTCCATTTCATTTAGTAAATCGCCCAGCAGTTTCATTTAGTAAAGGTTAGATGGCGTTGGTTTATTGGGGTTCATTTATTATAATTCGACATCGATTATTTAATTTGCATTCGAATCTTCTTATGGTACCCTGTGATAGGAGGGGTAAGGTAGCAATCGAAGTCTTATCTATTGTTATTCAGTGATGATATGGTTGGCTATGGTAATGTTAGTGTAGTGTGGTTTTTTTTTTCATATATAATAAAATGTAAATCCTTACTCCTTAATTGAAAGGTTATCGTGATATAGAAAGTGAGTTAGGGTTGGAAACCTATCAAAGAATGATGTAGATAATTAGATTGCTAATGTATGGTAATGATTGTTAAGATAATGTCATGGCAAGAAGGTGATTTAAATCAGCTTAGGTATCGTTGCTTTTGTTTTATATTGTTTAATGAAATAGTTATGGTTAAACATTAAGTGGTATAATATTAAGTGGTTAATATGGTGGTTTAATTTTAAGGTTTATCTGGGGGTTTGACATTATGGTTAATATTATGGGTTAATATTAAGTGGTTAATATTCTGGGTTAATATTGTGGTTTAATTTTGGGTTTATATGGTGGTTTAATATTGTGGTTAATATTATAGATTTAATATTTTGGTTTTAATATTATCATCTAATATTAGGGTTTTAATATTGCTGTGTTAGTACTTTGGTTTTAGTACTGCCATTTAATATTATGGTTCAATTATAATTGCCGATTTATGGTAACGAAATTATGATTCCATTGTTGACGGTAACAATTTAAGTGAGAGTTATTATCATTTTAATTGCAATGTTGTGGTATTCTAGAAAGCAAAGACATGGTGGTGATATGGTGAATTCATGGTAATCGCAATATGATGGACGACCCATAAAATGTAGGGTCCGTGAATCTAAGTGAAATCATTATTATAATTCAGTAAATGGGGATTGCAGTTATCCAACTGTACATTACTTAAGGTGAAATAACTCGTCGATTAACATTTTTTTTAAATGGAGCAATTGGTCTGTAAATTGTCAGTGAGTCTTATTCATGGATGGCCAATGTCAGAATTCTTCTTACTTACGCCTTCCTGGCAGACGCTTGTTCATATAATTTATGTTGCGCGAGGTCGCAATCATCTTATTGCTTGGTCAATCCTTGTCGAGTGAGATGTAGACACCACCAGGTAGCCTTAGGAGGTATGTTTGCATGTGTGATTTTTTTGTGTGTAAAGAATCCAGTGCCATATCAAGAGTCTCAGGCCCTTTGAAGGCAGGGTTTCCACTCTTACGACACACCTAAGGAGATTACTAGTTTCTACCTGAGTAGTCAGCCAGGAGCCTATCTGACCTTCTCTCTCTCCGGAGCAGAGAACTCAGATTAAATGCCCTGCTTTCCTGTGCAGAAATAGTAAGACCTACTACTATGGATTCTTCCCTCTGTGTTCATACTGTGCATAACCCAGTATGTCGTTGAATGTTTGCGTTGTGTGCCTTGTCCTTGGTCGTTCATTGCTTGCAGCTACTTGTTGTGCACCCTTGTCTTCTGGTGGTAATATTCGTGGTTGCGTCTTGTTGGTTGTCGGGTGGCGACGTAGAGTCATGTGTGTCTGTTACTTCTACACGCACACACACCTTAACAAAAAAAAAAAAAAAAATNAAAAAAAAAAAAAAAAAATCACCTGTTAAACAGTCGTGTCGCAACAAGGAGGGCGTTACAGAGAAACACAGTGGAGGATTGGCCGGACACTTCGGTCATGATAAGGCATTCCCAAAATTGAATGGCTCATATTTTTGGCCAAGGATGAGGATAGATGTCAAGAAATTTATGGAAAGATGCAGAATTTGTCAGAACACAAAAGGAAAAAGGCAGAACATAGGGTTATACCAGCCATTACCCATACATGAGAGGTCGTGGGATGTAGTGAGCATGGATTTTATATTGGGACTGCCAAGAACACAAAGAGGATGTGATTCAATCTTTGTGGTAGTCAACAGATTTTCCAAGATGACACATTTCATACCATGCCAGAAAACCAGTGACGCAACTCATATTGTGAACCTTTTTTTCAAGGAAATCTTCAGACTTCACAACTTGCCCAGGAGTATCATTTCTGATTGGGCTACTAAGTTCATGGGACATTTCTGGAGGACTTTATGAAAGAAGTTGGGGACAAGTTTGTTAGTTATCTCGGCGTATAATCCTCAAACGGATGGGCAGACAGAAGTTGTAAATAGAATCTTGGCAGACTTGTTGAGGAGCCTAGTGACTGAACACCACAGTCAGTGGGATCACATTCTGCCACAGGCATAATTTTCTTATAATGATTCACTCAACAGAAGCACAGGGCAAAGTCCATTCCAAATTGTATATGGAATGCAACCAAGAGGAGTTTCTGAATTGAAAGATTCAGAACAAGATGAAATTAGAAGTGCTAGTGCAGAAGACTTTCCAGAAGCAATGAAGGAGCTTCACAGCCGAGTCAAGGAGCGATTGCAAAGTTCTAGTCAAGAATATAAACGCAGAGCAGATCAACACAGGAAAGAACTTCAATTTGAAGTTGGTGATCTAATTCTTGCACATCTGAGAAAGGAAAGGTTCCCAAGGGGAACATATAATAAATTAAAGATGAAAAATATTGGACCATGCAAGGTCATGAAGAAACTTGGGGCAAACACATATGAGATTGAATTACCTGATGGGGTCAGAATTTCACCGATATTCAATGTTGTGGATTTGTACCCTTATAGAGCTGAAGAAGAAGGAGCAAAAGATGAACAGAAAGAGATTCAATGGAACAAACAACTGCCTATAGCTGAAAAGCCACATATGGAAAGTATAATTGACAAGAGAGATAACAAAACGACCGGGAGGAAGGAGTATTTTGAATACTTGGTCAAATGGAAGGGACATCCAGTTGAAGATGCTAGCTGGAAAGATGAAGCGGAAATTTAGAAGCATGGACAGACCATGCAAGAGCTCATGAACAGGAGTTCATGAAAATTTTCAAGTGAGGGAGTATGATGCAGGAGCATCGTGCAAAACCAAAGCACATGACTAGCCAAGGAAATAGTTGGATGCATGGAGGAAGAAAAATAACACGTTTTCATAAGAACCGTTTTGAATTTTGAACTTAAAAGGTATTAATGTAATAGTTAGGAAGAAGGTGTACTTTGCATTTATATCTTGCATGACTGTAAAAACAGATCTTGAGTGATTTACTCTCATCTGTAAATATAAAAGGCATTTAATCCTAGTTAATGAAAGTAGGTAGGTTTGAATTAATAGATTAGATAGTTTAGAGAGTAGAAGGGAAAACAAATATAGACACCCTCATTCTTGTATCATTGTATTATTAGCAGAAAGAAGAAGCAGAGAGCTGTAGAGAAAACCCCATGTACAGGAGCTTTCAATTAATATATGAAGCTTTGAGTCAGATTTCATGGTGTTATGATGTTTTTTGTTTATACATGGTGAATGGTATGTTCATGGTTGCTTATTCTCTCTGTTATGCATTTTATTTAATACTGTGTGTATGTATTATTTCATGTTGAATGTTTGAAGTCTGAGAGAGAGAGAATGAGTTTCAATTGTTTCTCTTCCTGAGTGAGAGAAGTTCCTGCAAGGAGTGTAGTGAAACGTCCTGAAGGTGTGTGTTGACAAAGGGTCTAAGTTTTTTTTCAGAAAGCTCAGGAGGGATACCATTGTTCTCATTCCAATAGAAGCGCGGAAGGAGCACAGAGGCCATGGAAGGAGTTCACAGGCTGTTGGAAGTCTTAGGACTTATCAACTAAAGGAAGGATTGAAAGACTATTGTTGTTGAGACAACACAGAGATGAAGAGATCAAATACCCAGGAGTATTTGAACGATTGTCGCAAGGAGTGTGTGCAGGAGTCCTTTTAGAGACTTAAGTTTACAAGTTAAAGCTCATAAGGGATAACACCTCTGAACACTTCAAAGGAATATGGAGATCGAAACACTTCAAGGGAAGAACGTTTGTTGTTTCACAGAGATTCTAGAGGAAGAAATTGAATGGTCGAATTTCTTCATGGAGAACTTGCGAAGCCACAAGAACCGTACGATCCAAAGAAGCTACAAAGTGGATAGGAGAGGATGAACCCATCACTTTGGTATCAAGAATCAATGTGGACCATTGATCATGATCTGTATGAGTTGTCAGATCATCTCGGTATCTCGGGGATCCTGACTATGAAGAGTGGAGCATAGAGGAACGAAAGTCTCTAACTCGTGAGTCACGACAGAAATCTTAGTGGAGTTTCAAGATTTTGGAATTTCGCTTGTCGAAAAGTAGGGGAGGCAGTGTTTGGGATCGAGACTTTTGAGCTTGCGAGAAGCGGAGGGAGAGATCTAGAACGTTGGATCAAAGATATAGGAGAACCGTAAGATCTAAATCTGTGTGGAATATCGCATATCGTGAATAAGGAGGGTAGACCAAATCTTTTGGTTGTGCGAATTCCTGAATAGCGAGAAGTAGGAGCAACCTCTTCGCTATATCGCGTATTGGGATCTTGGAGGTTGAAAGAAGTCAGTTTCGATTGCAAAAATCATGATCTTACAAGTTTCAAGGGCTCGTGCAACATGTGGCACATCCGCTTGGTGGGACCCGTGTGGTTGATAGGTGGCATGGGAATAAGACACCCGGAGAAAGGAAGAAGTTGTGACAGGTGGTGGACACATGTCATTCGAAAAGGGAGTCAACACACCGGTTGAATTCTCGTGCTTTGGATCTCATGAGATAGGGGCACAAGGGTTCAACATCATAAGTCATGAAGTTGCGAGATCCAAGGACCGTTGAAGGAGTCAAACCTTTGTTGGCTTTCGCATCTCGAAATCTTGTAAAAGGAGGGCCTGTGGATTCAATCGTTCAACTCACAAACCTGAGAGTTGCGAGAGAGACTAGCATTTAGCTCTAGTTAGTGGTTATTCACAGAGGGCTCTAATAAGAAAGAGGCATACCCATCACATCTTGGGTATCGGTGTTTGGATAAGAGAAGTCGAGGGTCTTCAACCCATGAACACGCGAGTTGCAAAAGGAACTTGCACAAGGAACTGTGGATCGAAATTGTTAAAGGTTTCAGCAGGGAGCCAAAGAAGCCTCTTCAGCTTTAGGATAATTAGAACTATCCTGCGTGGATCTTGGCCTGAGGGTCGACTACTACATATGGGCAGATTATTCCACGAAAATTTTCGACGCTTCCACTAGTTTCATATTTTTTTTAAACAGGGCGGGATTTTTGTTGCTATTGCCACGAAATTTTCTCGCAATATCGACAAAACTCTTAATTTAACTTAGTCGTTGTTTTCGTCGCTATAGCGACAAAATTTCGTGGCAATAGCGACATAAAATTTATCTATCTCATTGGTCAACGTTAATGGTTAGTTGACTATTTTATCTATATATACGTGACTTTAAGAGGCTTTGCGACACAATTGATATAGTTGTGACACTGTTCTTGTCTTTTGTTTGGGCTGTTTATTTTTTCTGTCACCCACCGATTGAACAAATCCAATTCTCGATCTACATAGCTCAAATTTTGAACATGGAAGGTTAGTGTGTTATTTTTTATTGATGTACTCATTTAACTTGTAATTTTTTTTTTCAAATGTCCAAATTGCATTTAGCTTATTTTTTCCTTGATAATATATTTATATAATATGTGTAGTTATACCATATTTCATGTCTTTGGTTTTTGGATATAGTTAGTATATTATATGGAAAAGGGTATGTGGATTCCATAATATTCTAGGTTTATGGAATCCACATACCCTTTTCCCTTCAATTGTAGCTATAATCTCTCTCTCTTTTCATTGATAAAGATATGGAATTGCTCTTGAAACTCAACCCTAATCGGTGAAATGATAGTAATTGATTGCTATATTCCCTGTTTTAGCAGGGACTAATAAGATACATAAATACTAACCCTAAACTTATGTTAGGTGTATATGTCATTATTATATAAAGAAAACATTTGTACACATATGACCTTATTATAAAGATTCTATCTATGTCGTCATGATGTTGATCCTCTACACATATGATCACCTTATTATAAAGATGTAGGTCACTGTAAATAAACATATCATAATCGAAAGGAGTAGCCAAAATATAAAAAATTGACAACTTAATGTTTGGTATGGTGTAGGTAAGACAATTACTTGTTAGGACAAGGATTTGTCACAATGAACGAAAATGACAGGAAGCTTGCTCAGTTAAGAGCGGCATAAGAGGCGAGGGGCGATGGAAAATGTTATTTCCCTTGATATGATGGCAGAGGCTTGCAAAATAGAAGACTTTTAATAACAACATCCCAAAAACATTGTAGGGAGAAGGGGCATGCCAAAGGGGGTTATGAATATCGTCCCTTGGTAAGATGATTCAATATTTAATGTATTCTCTGTAATAATCAGTATGTCATGAATTTTAGTAATATTTCTTATCGGGATTTTTATATTTTCTATACACACTAACTTTTCTATGTTGTTTTTTAAATATATAGATGATGCCCCCAAAGTGTCGACCTCCAAAGACTTATTTGTCAAGTACTAGTAGAAATACTACTTTACATGGAGATGAACTTCGAGATCAGAATATTGAAGCTGTTGATCAAGTTATTAATGATGATATGGATGGAGATAACGTTAGTGATTCAAATCAGGAAGATGAGATACATAGATTGATCCGAGACACGTTTGCCCCAATGGATGAGGACAACCAGGATGATAGTCATGATGTTGATCCTCTACTCGAGAAGTCACGTCAACCTCTTTATGAAGGCTCAAAAATAAATCTTTTATCTGCTATATTGTTGTTGGTGAGCCTGAACGTTTTGAATGGTTTATCAAACACATCTCTCACATAAATACCAAGGTATTTAATTTGTTAATTATTTATGCTTTCATGTTCACAAATACTTAAAAGGTTTAATTTATTCCTATATTGCTATTGTTTTCTAATTTGTAAATTAGTATATTGGATGATATATTGATCATTAATATTGTTTACATTGACTTATTGTTTAGAATTTTGTAGATTGTTAGGTGATGTTCTATTACTGACGTCAAATATTTTTCCATGCACATATCGAGAAATATCTGTAATTATGAAAGAAATTGGAATGGACTATCACGATATTGATGCATGTTCTAATGATCATATCATATATTATGGAAAATATGCATTAGAAAATGAATGCCCACAATGTCAAATAAGTAGATATCAAACTGATAAAGCATCAAAGAAGGTGTCTCGCAAAGTTCTTCGTTATATTCTCATAATTCCACGTTTTCAGTGGTTGTTCAAGTGCCAAAGTATAGCACAGTTTATGGATTCCCATGCAAAGAATAGAAGTCGAGATGATGTTCTTTGAATGCCTGCAGATGGTTCTATATTGAACTACATCGAAGAAAAGTGGCCAATTTTTAAAGAAGAACTTCGTAATGTTAGACTTTCGTTGGCAACTGATGGTGTCAATCCATTTGGAGAGCTTCGTTCTACATACTCAGTGTGGCCTGTTTTTGTTATAAACAATAACCTTCCTCCATAGATGTCAATCAAGAGAGAGCACACAATGTTGGCAATGATTTTTCCAAGTATTTAATTATCTTTTATTTTCTTTAAAGCATGACAAAATATTTCATTTCTTTGTTTCGCGGATGGTAATTATTTCTTTTATATATCACGACATCTAGATAAGTATAATTAATCATGCATTAGGTTGAACCAATCAGGTAGGTACCAGGTTAAATATATGAATGTATATATTGAGCCTCTCATCGATGAGTTGTTGAAGTTATGGGTTGGCATCACTATGTATGACATCTCTAGACCAATAGAGAAAAGACGATTTCAATTCCATGGAATACTATCATGGACAATTCATGATGCTCCCGGGTTAACACATTTTTGTGGTATATTAATGTTACTTTAGTTTTGTGATTTAATATTATATATCTGTTTTGAAAAAATCATGCATTATTTTTAATTTTAACTCTAATTTTACGCTACATTTATTCATATATCTTGTAGGTATTCAAACAAAGGGTAAAATTGCATGCCCAGTTTGTGGTCCTAGGATAAAATCTCGTCGTTCAAGGAGTTTAGCAAAGGAAGTGTTTGATGAGTATAGGCACTTTCTGCCTAAGAACCATAGTTATTGAACTACAGACAAAGCAAAGTTCAATGGTAAAGAAGAAAATGAAAAAACACCACGAAGAATGACACCTTGCCTATGGAAGTTGGAATATATTAGAAATCGTCAAGGTACGCAAATTATTTATGTATGACCTATTATATAAATCTTTGGTTAATTTCATTAGTATTAATTTCATTTTGTCCCATTAATTAGTGTTAATTTCAATTTGTTGATGATTCATGAATGTCGTTAAGGCACGAATGGGCTTCCACAAGGAATGAAAAGTTACCCGATGCAATTCAATAGATTTCCATACTATGAGCACCTACAAATAGTTCATTTGTTTGATACAATGCATATCGGGAAGAACATAACAGAATTGTTATGGAGAATATTAGATGGAAGGACTGACAAAGAGATAATTGGAAAGATTTGTTGTGACATCCGAGAATCTAATCATGCCTTGCAAAGTGTTATTATTAATTCTAATGGCGATGGTCATGAACAAAATACTAGTCTTCCTTGGTTATTGACAGAGCAATAGAGCAATATTGTAAAAGAGGTCATTCGAAAAATTAGGTTTCTGATGGGGTTTTCGTCGAACATACAAAATATCTTAACTAAAAAAGGTGATTTTGGCAGGGTTAAAACACATGACTAGCATACATTCATTAAGGTAATTAGTAGGTTATAATATATTTTCTTATTGGTATGCATTTTTTGGAAACAAATAATAATTATTTATTTTTTGTTACAATATGTTCTACCTTTATCTCTCCCAGACGACTTTGACAACAACATAAAACAAATTATTTATGTACATGGCAAATACATGAGGTAAGTATTGTTTTATAAGGAAAATGTACTTCTTATGTGATTTGTATTGGAACTTATATTTGACATATTATCTTTTATCTGCAAATTTATGTATGCCTTGATATTTTTTTATTGCATTGACATTTATAGGTGGCTATCATCAAAACAAATCCGTAAAGAAGATATAAGGTATCGGAAGAGAGAAATTCCTCGACTAATGTGTCAAATGCAACATTATCTACCTCTAGCATTTTTCAATGCACAAGAACACTACCTCATACACCAAGTTGAGGAGATTGAATTATGTGGACCAATGCACACAAGGTTGATGTGGATGGTGGAGAAGCAGTTGAAGTCACTGAAGGCTTTTGTTAGACAAAGAGCATGTCCAGAAGGTTCTATGGTTGAGGGATATATGGTATATCAATGCATGGTGTATATTAGTCAATATCTACCTAGATTAGTAGAAAATATGAATGTGCCTTGCATTTGGCATCTCGACTCCATCAACAAATTTGAAGGGGAGGTCCTATTGGGGAAAGGTAAAATGAGGACTATGAAAGGTAATTATTAGATCATGTTGACGTAGATTTAATATATTACACATCTATTAAATTATTCATTTATCAACAATAACTAATTAATGATATTAAATTTTTATGCTATCATATAGTTGCTCAAGAGTGGGATGCTTTACATTTATACATTGCAAACAACCTTGATTGGATGGAGCATTGGATAGAATATACTAAAGAATACATCGGTAGGTTATCTTGGGAAGGGGTGAGTAAGATGATTAAAACAACACATCGTCATCGAGATCAATTTCCTAATCTTACATCAAGGGAAGTTGATTTAGCCTTTGGTTTAAAAGATAAATAGGCAAGTTAAATTTGTTACCCACATTTTCCTATTTTTTTCCCAATTTTTCATTGTATTTGGTTTGTTTAATTATTGAAATATATATATAGTAAGTCCTATATGAGGATTATTAATTCACAATTTATTTTTTACTTGTTTTCCATGTTGCAGTTGAAACATCACAAGGCTATGTGGTGTAATGGTCATAAATTTCGTATCAAAATATTGGATGATAAGATGAAAACCTCGGATTGTGGGCTAACGACAGTGTTTAAGGTCACCAACATTTCCTCTAGAAGTGATAGAAATCCAGAAGAAACTGAGAATAGGTACTATGGCCTTTTGGAGGATATAATTGAGTGTGATTTTAATTCCTTTAAAATTGTTTTGTTAGAGGTTAAATGGTACAGGCTACGGATTCATGAACGTGATCCTGAAAGAACTTCTATTGAGCATGATAATGGATTTACCATGGTTAATACAAGGGCATTTGAATTGGGTACGGAGCCTTATGTTCTTCCAAGTCAATGTGAGCAAGTATTTTACTCAGAGGTACCTGGTAAAGCAGGTTGGTCATACATTGATAGATATGATCCAAGAGGAAGACCAGTAAAGTACAATCATGTAGCCGAGGATGAAGATAATAACGAGGAAGAAGATCATGATTATGAATATCAGGAGCAAGTGGCTCATGTAGTCGATGTGTCAGATGAAGAATTTGAAGAGGTTGATCATCCAAATGTAGGAGAGGACGATCTCATTGACAATATCGATAACTATAGTAGTGAAAATGATGTTGATGATGATGTTGATAGGAATGAGCCTTTCACCAATATCAATTCTGAACCAAATCCTGATACAGATGTTTAACTGGATGAAGAAGAAGATGACTAATATTTAATTCATGTTGAAAAGAAGAGGTATGTGTTTATATCTTTTGTATGATATTTATATGTTTTTATATTGTATAATATAGTATATGATACATGTTCTTTATAATTTCAAATTAGGTAATATGGGGAAATTGAGAGCGATGTGAGGGGGGGGGAGCGCATAATTAGAGCTTCCACCTTCACATGGTTGCCCCTATTTAGTAGAGAATGACTATTCTCGAAACTAAGACGAGCTCTGCGTGAATGCACCTAATCATACCAACGATGTAGTTATGTCCATCATCAATTGTACTTATGAAACATTTGTTAAAAAATTGTTGAAACACATAAGCGAGGAACATATTTGATGCATCATAATGGACTACATATTTACACATTGAAGTGATGCACAATGAGTGACACTCTTAAAATACATTCTTAAGGGATGCACTCAAGTGATGGACACAATTTGGTATAATAAATTTAATCCTTGTTGCCCTATATTTGTGAGATTGGAACATTATATGTGACCAATACCCAATAGTAATTCATCCTTTTAAAAAGACTATTCAAGTGCAAAAGTCATCATTCTTGTATTTTAACTTCCATTTTGCATTCTTCTATTTAATAAGTCAAGTTTTGCATAACCTTAATCCCATTACCCATTAGGTTTCACCTAAGGATATGGCTAGTTTGGTTTAATGGAAATTGAACTAAATGATTTTCCAACACGGGTTTGAGCACTAATTGCTTTGGATTATTGTGAGTTATCCCATATGTCTCAAATATGGAAGGTTGAATCTTTATTTGGTTATTTTAAGTTACACATCTGTTGACTGGAAAAATTGAACGCTCGCCAACTAGAAGAGTGGATCCGGTCTGGGGTTGTCTAAATAACCCAATCCGTTTGGGATGAACCACCCTGATGGGTTTAGCGGCTCCGTTAGCCGATCTAAGTCCTAGAAAATGAAAGAAAACTAACTAAAGAACTAATCTAAATGAAAAAGCAATAATTAAAGAAAACTAATAAACAAATCTAAACTACATATATACAATCTATTACCTGAATTATACAACTATAATTCTATAAAATTAAATGTTCAATTATCAACAGAATTAGATTCAATTACAAATATACAATATTTACAGATTACAGATTTAAATGAAAACCTGAAAAGTCATTTATAAACTGTTCTAAGACAGCGAAACTATTGTTTTATGATTTTTATAATTTTATGAGAAAGAAATTAAAAAAACTATCTAAGCTAAGTAACTAAAATAATAACTCTAACTATAAATCTGAACTGTATATATATCTATCTAAACTACTTAAATAACACTAATAAATTAACTATTAAATAACAAATAGCAAACTGACCTAAAGTAACGCTTCAGGTTTGTCCTGTATGCAATAGTTGATTTAGTTGTTTGGTGGGAGGGAACCCGCACCAGATTCTCCACAAGCTTCTCGTAAATAGGAAGCAGTTGTGCTCTTCAAAAATAAATGACAGGACAAACGAGACATAAAAAATTACAGCAGTCTTATAATTTACAAATTATTGCAGTCAGATAAATCCTTGTGCAAAATTTGTAGAGAACAATTCAATTAACAAAAAAGATAAACCTGTATTCATTAAATTGAAATAGAGTAATTGTTGTATTTTTTAAATAAGAGAAATCAGATATGGACAACACATAAACCAAATCACATCAACCTGCAACAAATTACGATAGCTAAAGTAGTCGATAATTAATTGCAATCTGATATGAAGAAAACTTGAAATAAAAGTTTGATATATTGAAAGCTAAAGCTGTTACAAGACATCAACTTTCATCTCAGTCTGTATTATAAATCCATAGTCTAGTTCTCCCAACCGTGATGATGATGGATTCATTACAAAAAATAAATGAGTTTATAAAGACCACAGGGTAAAACATCCCTGTGGGAATTATCAAAACAGTTTACAAAAAATATGGGAATAATCTCCCAAGTCTCTATTTCTGACTCAAGCTAACAAACTAAAACAAAACTATATCTATAGTATCTCCTAAACTACCACAACATGCCCAATTGATCATTGAAATTTGTATACACCTGAAAGTTGACAAAAATAGACAAGTTTAGAGAATATTTTATTGATAAAATTAACAAAAATCTAAAATTTAAGACTAGCTACAAAATCTTTCGATTTTGTAGTTGGTCTAATTTGAACACAGAATCATTTTAAATCCATTCAAAACTAACAAAATTATATTCAAACTATTAAACAAATATTTGATTACTAATTAAAAACCAAACGAATCATTCAAACTAAAACTTCTATGCTGATTGAGAGAAAATCAAAATCATGTTTGAATCTATTTTAATCAAAACAGGTTGTAGCCAATCAAGTGAATTTTTCATGCTATAGTTTATGTCGAATCAGCACTTAACAAAATTGTTGTCGAATTAAAACGAAATTGACAAGATCATTTAAATCCAAACTAACAGAGTTGTATCTAACTTTGAATCCATTGCATTATACAAATGACTGTGCTAATTTAGACGCACAGAATCATTTCAGAATCAAACCAAAAGAGATGGATTGAAGTGATTCAGGGCCGACACAATCGTTTGCTAAATCGTATCAATCAACACAGTTGTGTCCTATTTTAGCAAATAAATTATCTGTACATATCGAATGTAATCAAAGCGAAAATGCTCATTCAAAACAAAACAAAATCATTTTTGGTAAATCGAAGTCAGCAAGATTGTTTTTAGTCTATTAAAAGCAAACAAAACTAATCAAAAGCAAACCTGATCGCAAACAAATCAATCATTTAAACTAATTCGGGAAAAATAAAATCGCATTAACCAAATCATAGCTGCGTCCAAGTTTAGCAATCAAATCTTCTGTACTTGATTCATAACGAAATCGAAACTAACAAAATCATTTTGAATCTAAACAAACAGAGCTAATTTATGCTAATTGCAAATGAAATTTTTTTTATATTATCTCAAATAAAAACGAAATCATTCCTTGAAATTTGAAGTAACAGAACCATTTCTAACTCTATTAAAACAAACAGGAGTAATCGAGAGAAAAACCCAATCCGTTATATTAATTCAAGCAAACTCATAAAGCAAAATCGATGTCAAAACACATACCTGGGCAACTGGATCATGATAATTTTGAATTGACAAAGCCCGTTGCTGCTTCGACATTCCTGAAGACAATCGAACTGGTGGTTTTATGTTTCTTCTTGTTGGCTTGAAGCCTGTCTCTCTCTTTTGACAACACTGTAACTTGTTCCTCTAATGATTTGATCTTTGACTACAACAGGGAGATGTCAGTGTAATAACGCTCTAACCAAGCATTAGATTGGATACATGATGGTTGATCGGGCTTTGGCAACACAAGCAAGGGTTTGTTCAAGTTACCAGGGGTTTCCTTATGCAGTTTGATTCCCGGGTAGTTTGGGTCGTTTTTTAGGCATGTCGGTAAGTTAGAGACATAGTCATAGGGTTCCTTAGAGCATAGGCCATGGGAATAGGGGTATTCCTCGGCTAGGAAATGCTCAATATCGGAGTCTGAGTCCTCGCTCAGCACTATTGGCTTCTGATCAACGTTTGGCTTGGGTTTATTCCTATCACATCTCGATATCCATCGAGCATTTTTCTTCCCCTTACTATTGACAGTAGTATCTCTTCTGTCTTTCTTCTTCACAGGCCTTTTGATGGCCTTAGAGTTTTCTTTAGTACACGGGTCGGCCATGGTATTGGGTAGGTCAATGTCAGGGCAATCTGAGGGTTTGACAGGGGGTAGAAGGATATGAAACGGCACAGCTAGCCCAACCATTGTTTCAGTCACCACAACCTTGTCAACTTGAACACACTCGGTAGTGGCAAAGCCATTCCTAGATAGGAATGCTTGCCAACTATCACCATGAAGGCTCAAATGGTGTACGATAATAACTTTGATCAAGCCGTGATGAAAAAGGATGCTATCAGCCTTCTCATGCTTGAATCTTTTAGACATCTTGTACAGACTACGCAAAAGATAATGCGGCATATTTAAAGGGTAGCCTATAAAATTCATCAATAACCGAAGATGATACAAAAGTACCAAGCCATACCGACCTTCGCAGGTCACAAACTGTTTAATAATCACTAAAAGATCGTGCCACCTGGGTTTGAGGGTAGTGATAGGCATACCTCTATCACAGGAAACAATCTTCCTTGACTTGAAAAGGAGAGGCCACGGCACCTCATCTACTTTGGAATTTTTAAACCACCTTTGCCCTGTAGCTGGCAGTCATGTAGTTGAGCTTACGAATTCCTCATTGAGCTCAAGTTGTATGTCTACGACCTTAGCCCTGCATCCGTCGAAGGTGAGGGAAAATTGTTGGGAAACCGAAAGGTTGAAACCCTCGAACCTTTGGATAAACACCAGCCAACCACCATTCCCCAAATCTTTACGGGAATTTTCGAACAACAGGAGTGTTTGGCTCCCATTTGGCTCTATGCGCACCACCAGTGCCATAGACAAAAGCACACGATGATTTGGGTGAACGAGCAAGGGTTTGAATAGGGTATACGCAGGGTCGATAGCTCACAGGATTACCTGAAAACAACAGAGTTAACTCGGGATAGGGGGAAGGCATTAATGCCCGAGTGTGCGAGGGTGGTGGAGCTAGATCAGCCCATGCAAAACAGTCATTTCCCACAGTATAACCGATGGTGCATATAGTGATTCGAATCACTATTGCATATGTCAAAAACTATGCCATTCAAACAATTAAGGAAATCTATGGTAAATCGACCAAACATTTGCGCAAGCAATAGTATTTGCATAGTTTTTAAAACCAAAACAATGATTCAAAATCAACACCAAGGGTTCGATCATAACAAATATGTGTTGTATGAAATTATTACACCAAGGGTCTAACCACAACGTAAAAGTGTTTTCATGAAACCAATGTGTCAAGGAAATCGATGAAAGACTATAGAACATCAAACCACCAACATATCAAACATTCGATCATTCATCACAGTCTTATAAAAATGAAGTCATATTAACAATTAAAGAATGCCAAATGAGTAAATATCTCGGTATCTTTCCAACTGTACAACTATAATTAAATTGGAAATGCAGTGAAAACATAGACAAGAGTAACCAAAATAATCCAGTGATGATTTAATGTTATTTCGAAATCAAAGTTTTCACGCTTGCAGTCGTGAAAACGAGAACAAAGGCGGGTGTGCAAATGCACTAAGTAATAGTGTCATTTTATTCAAAGATTTGTGATGAAAATCAAGGGTTCCAAAACACTGGTGTGGGCATCTTATAAGGATAGTATAAAAAAATCAATTGACTTCCAACAACATCTCATCCATCAAATAAAGATTTGGTAGAAATAAGTGTGAGTGAATGGAAACATGAATCCACCCTATGTCCTTCTCATGTACATGTCAACCTATTAAGATAATTTCATTATATTCTAATATGAAAATATATATTATGGGGTAAGTTAATAAGTGGACAAATTCAACTTTTTTGGCTAGTTAATTTTTCCGGTGAGGTAAAATTCTATCCTAATCAACTCACTTTTTTTGTTTTTTTTTTTTGTTTTGATGATTTGGGTAGACTTAAAATTTGTTAAAACCCTTGATGACAATGTTATACGATTAATGTTCCTATCAATAATGGGGAACTATGACTTCTGACGATATTAGTAATGGATCTTGGGGAGAATTCCCACTAAAAAAATGAAATTTAAATTCAGTTCAAAATCACGCAGCCTGCTCATACAAAGGCAATACACACAGTCCACAACCATTATCACTCCACAGTCCACGCGCGCACACCATAGTCCATGCCACCACAGTCCAGCCAGCATAGTCCATGCGCGCACACCACAATCCGACCACCACAGTCCACACATGCACACCACAGTCCGGCCACCATAGTCCGACCATTATCACTCGCACATAGGAGGATTTGGAGCGTGCGGGTTACGATTTGGAGGATGGATTTGGAGGATGGGAGAAGAAGGAGGGCACAGGATTTGCAGAGGAGAAGGGCACACGATTTGCATAGGCAAGAGGAGGGCACATGATTTGCAAAGGAGGAGGGAACATGTTTTTGCACCGATGGAGGGCACACGGCCGGAGGAAATGGTCTGACCTCTTTCTCCTATCTCTTGAATTTCTAACCTCTTTCCCTTGATTTCAATGTCATCTAAACACAACATTTCTCATATCCCTCGAAACTTTTAGAAATATTTGGAAGAAAATAGAAGTGAAATAAAGGGAAAAGGGAATATAATGTCCTTGTATAACTTTCTCTCAAAATGTGTAGAACTCAACCCAATGCATTTGCAATTGGTAAGCATTCTCCAACAACCAACTAAATTTTTACTTTGGTCTATGTAGTGGTATTCAATGGACTCTTATCTCAACCAAAAGGTATCGAGAATGTAAATATGTGTTTGCAACTAAGTTTTATTGGCCAATCACTAAATATGCTCACAAAAATAGTTTTATACAACCCTCTAATTCTCATAAGATTTCTCAAGACCAAAATGAAAATGATAATATTAACTTCCAATGATAGCTTATCCTTTGATATTTATTCTATGCAAGTTTTGATGCAAATTGAACTCAACTCAATGGCCATTCCTCCATTGAAATAAACATATCTTGTGTCACATGGTTTTATTTTCCCAACAAGATGCCACCTGATGGTATTCCTTTCCACATAATGAACATACCTTTTATTACCAATAGTTAGTAGTGCTATGGCCTTTCTTCCCATAGTAGTGACAAACAAGGATGTATTGTTTGATGCAAACCTTTTGGTCTTATTCTCCTTCTTGCCTCTGTCAATTGGATTTCTTCTTCTTTTGAGTCACAATAAAGGATAAGTTTTTGAGCTCTTCTCATCACTACCCTTCTTTGATCCACCACAAGAAGGCCGAGGTAGTAGTGGGATACCACCTTCATCGACTGAAACTTTTACTGTTGATGAGCAGGCCAATTATTCTACATCCTTTAGCTTCACAAATGTGGTCTTATTGTTTGTGGCATTTTCATTTCCACCATTGAAACCTAGGTCTTTGTAATATCCCATTATCAACCCTTTGAACTTCATCTTGCTTATATTGTAATAATGTTTTTCATTACTATGATTTTCTTCATGTTTTAAGGTAAACTTAACATGTAATTTTAAAGACATATAAACATGATCAATGTGAATTTAATGAATGGTTCCAAGGCTTATTAGTCAGAGAAAACACTGAAGTAGCTATGAGTCCACCAGAGGGGAAATGTAAATCAGTTTAAGGGGGGAATTGACCTATGTCTCATGGTCACTACTATATCCTATGTACAATCTCTTTCATGTGATTGTCATAGAAACATTCTATCCTAATATTTATGACAATACAATTATGACTCTGTTGCAACTTGCTATAACTCTGCTGCAACACTTTCTGTAACTCTGTTGCAACTCACTATAACTATGTTGTAACTCTACTGCAACACTATGCTATAATTGTACTTTCTCCTTCGAATTTTGTGTTGTTACTCCACTTGTTGTTACTCACTATTACTCTTCTACAACTCACTATAACTCTGCTGCAACACTTTCTGTAACTCTGCTGCAACACTATGCTGTAACTGTACTTTCTCCTTTGAATTTTGTGTTGTTACTGCACTTGTTGTTACTCACTATTACTCTACTGTGACTCGCTATAACTCTACTACAACACTTTCTGTAACTCTACTGCAACTTACTATAACTATGTTGTCACTCTGCTGCAACACTATGTTGTAACTGTACTTTCTCCTTCGAATTTTGTGTTGTTACTCCACTTGTTGTTACTCACTATTACTCTGTTGCAACTCGCTATAACTCTGATATCCCTCATACTCTGCATCAATGTTTGAGTGTCGGTTGAATGTTATGGCTCTCTAAATTTGTCATTTTTATCGAATTTGTGCACTTTTGTGACTAGTACAATCAACCATGGAGACCAAATTCTATCATATTTAGTAGAAAATATATCAATAACTAAGAAAAACTCAACTCAATGGACATTCCCCCTTTGAAATAAACATATCTTGTGTCACATGGTTTTATTTTCCTAACAAGATGCCACCTGATGGTATTTCTTCCCACATAATGAACATACCTTTTATTACCAATAGTTAATAGTGCTATGGCCTTTATTTCCATAGTAGTGACAAACAAGGATGTATTGTTTGATTCAAACCTTTTGGTCTTATTCTCCTTCTTGCCTCTGTCGATTGGATTTCTTCTTCTTTTGAGTCACGGTAAAGGATAAGTGTTTGAGCTCTTCTCATCACTACCCTTCTTTGATCCACCACAAGAAGGCCGAGGTAGTAGTGGGATACCACCTTCATCGACTAAAACTTTTTCTGTTGATGAGAAAGCCAATTATTCTAAATCCTTTGGCTTCACAAATGTGGTCTTATTGTTTGTGGCATTTTCATTTCCACCATTGAAACCTAGGTCTTTGTAATATCCCATTATCAACCCTTTGAACTTGATCTTGCTTATATTGTAATTATGTTTTTCATTACTATGATTTTCTTCATGTTGTAAGGTAAACTTAACATGC